>ML418143.1:30980-47856 GCA_005239525.1 Nicotiana knightiana | reverse complement strand
ATTAACTTTTCCTTTCATATAGTTCACTCATGGTTGCTAATTAATCGATAAATACGCTCATAGACTTCTCCCGAAGCACTCCTCGCCTATTCTCAATAGATTAATGCCTATATTCCTATGGAATTAGTTTATTAGAACGCACTAAGATTACGATGTTAAATTAAGCACGGTGACTAGGTATATTCCTATCCTAACCACAAATCCGCTCCCCTGAAGGGTTAAGATCGCGCTCTCTTCAATTCTTATCTAATCTATATACGGCTTTCCCAAGCATAACATAGATAGTATATAGAACCTAATCAATGGCCAAACAATTAAGCAATTAAACACAGAATTGAAGAAACAACCATATATTGAGTAAACTATATTCAAAGTTAAATTAATGTTGAATGACAATATTCATGGCTAAACCATAACCCCAGAACAATGGGTGTTTATCCACTCATGCTATGATCAAACAATTGCATAAGTGTGCATGAACTGAAAATACTTGAATAAAAATGAAGAAAACTGATAATCCTTGCTCCTTCAATGATTTTGTGTGTGTATTTTGCTCCCAAATTCGTCTCCCTCTTTCATGATGTGTTCTTGGGTCTATTTATATGGTTGGGATAAACCCTAACCGTGTAAGAGACTTCTATCCTCACTTGGAAACACTTAAAAACCTTTAAAACTCGGACTTTACCGAAATAGGCACCCTGGCGTTAGGGGTCTAACGCCTGGCTAACGCTTGGCACCCCCTGGCGTTTTGGGTNTTGCACGTATTTTCCGACGTTTATGCTCTAATTTAGCTCGGCTTCCATTTCCAACTCACCTGCACATTAAATAAACTCCATTAGGCACACATGACGTGTATTTTTATCATTAAAGCACATAAAATGCAAGGTATATAATGCTTAAAATCATGAATTCTAGCCACGCATCAACGTGCAACATAAATGTGACGACCCAGCCGGTCGTCTTGAGAGTTTTAGCCCTGATCCCCTATTAACTGCTTCCCCCATATCTATTTCTGCTATTGTGACTTGCCGGGAGGTTCCGTTTTCCTTTTTGGAGTGTTTTGGGACACTTAGTCCCTAAACGAGAGTTTAAGTCTTAAGATTTGGACTGTAGTCGGAACTGTATGAAGACAATAGAGTTCCGTCGGTTCCATTAGCTCCGTTAGGTGATTTTGGACTTAGGGGCATGCTCGGATAGTGTTTTGAAGGTCTGTAGCTCATTTAGGCTTGAAATGGCGAAAGTCGATGTTTTGGAGACTTTGGTCGGCAGTGGAATTTTTATATCGGGATCAGATTTCGATTCCGGAAGTTGGAATAGGTCCGTAGGGTTGAATGTGACTTGTGTGAAAAATTTGGGGTCAATCGGACGTGGTTTGATAGGCTTCTGTATCGGTTGTCGAATTTGGAAATTCTAAGTTCTTTAAGTTTGAAACGGAGGATGATTCGTGAATTTACCGTTGTTTGAGGAGGTTTGAGGGCTCAGATAATTTCGTATGGTGTTTAAGGATTTGTTGGTATGTGTTACGCCCATCGATATTACGTCCCGCAGTATTATATTACGATGATGGTACGCCTTGTAGTACTACATTACGATAATGTTACGCTTCGCAGTACTAAATTACGACGAAATTGCACTATGTAGTATGGTACGTTGTATTTTTCATAAGGTAATTGACATCAGTCCAAGGAAAGATTATTTGGAGATTATAAAGATTATGCTATTTCAAACAATTGATGAGTAAATTCGTGAAGCTGAGAGGGGAATCAAGTAAAAAAAAATGAATTTTTGTCCAAGTTTGGCATGTTGGAATAAAATTCGGGCCAAACGTTAATACTCGATATTAATGGACTAGTACCATATAAGTTATGCCATGGCCATGATAGTAAGGTGTATAAGATATGTGAAAAGTGAGTATTATTTTAAGTAAGTGGAAATAGTTCTTAATTATATGGGTAATTAGTTAATTATTGGGTAATGGGACATTACCTAGTTAATTAATAATTGGTGGTGGATTAACTAATCTCTTGGATAAGATTAGCATGCCAAAACGTGGCAGCCCCCTCCTTTTAATTTAAAATGACTCATAACTCATCACTAATAGGTGGCATGATTTAGAGATATGGGTGTCCTCTCTTCTCCCTCTCCTTTCGGATCAGTCAGGGTATTCGACATTATTGGGACAACTCGTTTTGCTTTTGGAAAAGGGGTAAGGAATTGAAGAGTCGTCACCTAACGAATTAAGGTGCGTTAGGGCACCTACTAAGGGTCATTTACAAACACATATTGGATAACCAGAGATAGGGTAAGGGATTGAAATTACTCCAAGGGGAAGGTGTTAGGCACCCCTCGAAGTCCACGACTGTGGTTCTCGGCCAAACAAACTTTGTGAATTCAAAACAGGTAGCACATAAGAAATAAAAGCACATAGGTAAACAAATAAAGGTCTTTGAGAAGATTCGCAGTCTAAGCACACATATGTGCTAAATATAGGGGGTCCTAGGTTTTTTATCCTATAGGATCATATCAGTACAATGCCGGTAATCACTCCTCATAAGAGGGGCTACACGTGGCGTTAGCGCACCGGTCATCATATCCATTTCTACCCTTTCCCACCCCTTAGTGGTTATTAAGCGAGTTTATTTAACAACCTCTATGTTTGTTGTTACCCGTCCCTTCTTAATGGTCCTGGAGGAGATTCGGACCTCTACCTATAGGCAGTTCTGGACAGACCCCTAAGGTTTAAAAGGAGAAAATGTAGGCGCAGACAAGAACAGATAGGACTTTAACAGATAAAGGCGGGGAAAAAACAATTAAGAGGCTCAGATTTACCTCCACAGATAATGCACGTAAACAGCACGACTCAAACACAAACAAGAGCACTATTATTAGACAGGATCCTAAAACATGATGTCTAAGTGAATATCAAAACACAGAAGATATGCAATTTTATTTTATAAACCCAGAAGCAGGGGCCCTAATCAGTTTGCCTACTGATTTTAAGCCTGTTAACCATTAAGCAATAAACACGAAAGCAACAGTTTTCTAGTTTTATAAAGGTTGGTTTCCTAAGGCTTGCCTAGGTGTGGGGGGAATGCACAATAGTTACCAGAATTATTAAAACAGTTTAGAAGTTGGTTTACCTAAAGCATGTTGTTCTAAGTGTTGCAAAGACAGAAGGATTATTACCAGTTTTACTAACATACGATAATCATATGTGTGACTGCCTTGTGTCCCTTTTTCATGCATCAGTAGTTTAGCTAGGTGTGACTTAGTGAGATCCTAAAACAGGGTATCTAGTATAAATATTATAAGATGCAGAATTATTTATACGCAAAATTCCTAAAAGAGCATGATTTCTAGATGCACAGAAAGTTACAGCATGATTTTAGAATATGCAGTAGCAACAGTTTTCATGTTAATGTTGTTATTTTGCCTAGAAGCAGGATTTCTAGGTGATGAAAATAATGTAAAATGAGATGCTGAAAACAGTAAACCTAAGAACATGATATCTAATGCATGACATGCTTAATGTATTGGTCCTAAACATGGATTCTAATGTGCACATGGGAAATGTAAACCTAAGGCATGATTTCTACCCGTTGATATTGATAACAGACATAGCTACCCTCCCCTTTTCACTATCCATCCATAATATTTGTTTACAACAATTATTACAAACCAATATTGAATGAATTACATAACTAGGTAAAGAAAAAATAAGAAGTTACACTATAGGGATCCTGAAAGCAGGCCCATATTTCCAGTACCTCAAATGCCCAAATGTTTCATAGCATTTCTCATATCCAGGTGTGTCAGAGTTCCCTAAGGACCTCAAGGGATCCCGGGCAGTGCTCACACCTAGATTTCACAACCATAAATGAGTAAGTGCAGTGTGGCAGAGCCAGCTCTCATGCATCAGAGGTCAGAGGGATCTCATAGGGATCCCTAAGCAGTCACACATTAGAGGGGCAGAACTTAAGGACCTAAGAGTAGAGTAGAGTGAGAGTGCTTGACATAATTTTGAAAAGGTTTAACAGGAAAGCAGTATTTGAAAAAGAGACCTAGTTGAAGTAGTTTTATAAAATAGGAGAATTGTTTAGTAAAATAACTTTTGAAACAGTTGTGTAATTTAAACAAATAGCAGGTCAGTCAAACAAGTTCAACAATACTCAGAGAACAAACCTTCACACAGGGATAACTGGGGATTGGGGACAAGTAGAGCAGGTATGGTGAACACATAACAGACACGGGTCCTTGGCAATTAGTGCAAATAGTAAGACATAGATTTAGGAGTGCTAATTAAAACAAAGTCACAGAATCAGAAGTGCTCTAGGGGATTCATGAGGTTGGGAGATAGTATAGTATAGGATTTCATACTAAACATAATTTAGCATAGCATCAAGAGAACTTAAGGTAACAAATTAATATGTGCATACCAGAACTAGGCAACCAGTACACAAGCATCAAAACAGAGTTGAGTCATATTGAGTCAGATTACAGGTTTATAAGAACATGCTAACCCTAAAGAGTTAAGACATAACTAGCATACTAGATGAATCAATGATGCAAGGAGGTCAATTACATGTTGAACAGCAAAACAATAGATAGAAACAGATTAGGAACATGATAAACTGAAGCAGTAAAATGAAACATATTGGTTTTGGGACTTGAATTGAAAAACAGATACCAGCAAAGAGACAGTAAACACAAAAGTGAAGGGACATAGAGCACAATAGTTAGCCTTGGCTTGCATCCAGCTAACTTAGAATAATAGTAAGTGACACAGAAAGAGAGCAGAAAGCTTTGAGTGTGAGAGATAGAGTTTGAACTAGTGTGTTCGTGTGTGTTGAGTGTATTGTCTCGAGTGAGTGTATGTGTATATATATATAGTAGTTTGAAACTAGGTAGAATAAGGTAAGAATCACAATTAGGCAGTAAATTATGGAACTTAGAACCAATTAGAGCAAATTAGTGCAAGTATTCCCTTGATTAAGGGAGTTAACATCAAACGGTAAGAACAAGTAACAAATAAGGAAAGAAATCAATGTGTATCTGGAGCATAACAGATAAGGAAACAATTCAAACAGTGCAAGTACAAAACATGTAATTATGACTAGGTACATAAGGTTCTAATTAAGGAAATATCATAAGAATCAATTAATAGTATAGTCAACCATAAAATAAGGCGAGAAAATAACTTAGAGGTCGGAAATCAGTAAAAGATATCATCACAGGAAACCAGTAAAAGGTGTTAATCACATAAAATTAGGGATTCAAATAGGAATAGTACTGATTAAGGGGAGAATTAACACAAAATTTCTATGAACAAACAGAATAAACACATAATAGGCAAGAAGAAGTAAAATTAGAAACATAGTAAAGTAAGAATCACATAGAACTAGGGATTCAACTAGAGAAGATAGAACTGATTAGAGGAATTAACAGAATAAACATAATATAAGCGGAAGAAGCAAGAATCAGAAATCCTACTGAACATAATAGGGTAAAATCACAGAAACTCAGAGTGTTCATAAGAAACAAGCACACGAACATATTACCAAAAACGGACTCAGAATTATAACAAGTGTTAAAACTAAGGTTTTATGATAACAAGTTATGAATAAAAAGCAATTTTAACAAAAGGTCATTTTAAACATCAGAGAACAACATTAAAAGACCAGAAATATATTTTGAAGAAAAGTTCCGGAAGCCCTAATGAAAAAATAAAGCGATGCTTTGAGAAATCGAAAGGTTTTTCATGAAACAAACAAAAATAGCTCAGAAAGACCCCAGATATGTTATAGATCTAAGAGGTACAGTAGAAGAGGTTAGGGTTTTCTAGAAAATAACCCAGAAATAGAGAGACCAACTTAGAAACCCATAGGTTTAGCCAGAAAAAGGAAAGATCTTACTCGATCGAGCCATGGTGACCTGAGAATGGTGAGCACAGGCCCAGGGGTGAGTAGAATGGCCACTGCTCCCTTGAGGACCTCAAAGAAGGCAGGAATCCCGGCACCGGATAGCCATTAAGGCTAGAGGATGGTGGTAAGCCCCCATAGTCGACGGCGTGAGAGCACCGACGAGGGGGAATTAAGGTTAGGGCTGAGAGCGTTTGAGAGAAGAAGAGAGGAGATGACGGTGGAGTGTGAGAGGAGAAATGAATCATATGCATGGAAATAACTTAAAATGATTATCTTATAGTTAAGAATATAAGAGGCTAATTTCTGGTAAAAAAATAGTATAAAATTACATGCTTGGGATATAATTGCAAAGTTATTGCAATTATATCCAAAATATGCCAATTTGGCTAATTATGAACTAATATGATCTTATTAGGACCATAAATAATGAATTAAATCAAGAAATGCCTTTGAAATCATTTGTGACGCGATTTTGTAATTACTTATTGGAAATAAAATGCTAGATAAATTAGACAAAATATAGGAAAATTATGGAAAAATACCAATCGTTGTTAATGCATGATTTTGAAGGTACATATGCAATTTTAAAAATATTTTGGGAAAAATTGGGTATCAACAGATGCTCCTCTTTACCTGAAAATGATGAAAGATTTGTCAGGTAAAGATAGATGGCCAATTTTGACCGAGCGAAATGGTTAGAGAGATTTAGGTCGCGCTCCGGCTTCTGAGCTGCCTACATATCCCTAGTTTTACAGGAATCAGACCGTATGTAGTTTCGGATTCATCGGTGAAGTATACCGATGAAGTTATCACAAGAACGGACGCAAAATTTAGGGCTGGACGAATGAACGATTTGCGGGATATCGGGTTCGAGACGGTTGGGAGAACTGGAGAGGGATTGCTCCTGCTGGGATAGACGTTGCTCACCGGGTTACCTGAAAATAAAATCAATACAAGCATATACTATGCATAAATTTAAACATGATGCAGGTTCCCATTGGACTATGAAAGTTGTCATTGGACGATTAGGGATGACGTCCCTATACCATGATGTCCTGGTCCATGGATTGCTTGATGAGAGGTTCATAGGCGATAAAATGATGTTCTCGGGCCATGAAGATGGTGCCTACGAACTATGATGCCTTTGAATAATGTTATGCAAATTGAGAGAGATCCTCAGGCCATGACATGGTGTCTTCCGGCTATGAGAATGATGTTGTTAGACTATGACGCCTTTGGACAGGTTGGCGCTATTTCAGCCCATGATATGCAATAATATAATGCTGACAAGACCGAGCTTAGTTTTGCAAATTTAATAGCAAAGCTTAGCCCGAAAGAGAAGCAAAGTAGATAATGCTTGAGAGACAGCGCTTAGTCTTGGTGAAAAAGTAAATTGGAGGCACAGCTTAGCCTCGTGCAGATAGGAAGGCAGTGGTTAGCCTTATGAAAAATTGAAGGTAGAGATTAGCCTTACGCAATGGACGGCAGGAGATTAGCCTTATGCAAATGGAATGCAGAAAATTAGCCTTATGCAAGGGAAGGCAGGAGATTAGCCTTATGCAAGTGAAGGCATGAGATTAGCCTTATGCAAGTGAAGGCAAAGCTTAGCCTTATGCAGATGGAAGGCAGATGATTAGCCTTATTCAAGGGAGACAGAGCTTGGTTTTATGCAGACGGAAGGCAGATGATTAACCTTATGAAAATGGAAGTAGAGCTTAACCTCATGCAAAATGTGGGACAGAGCTTAGTCCTATGCAAGATGAAGGCAGGGCTTGGCCCTATGCAAAGGATCAAATAGTGAATGCTAGTAGGATTTCTTAGCTGGTAATAGGTTGTGGTATTGCGATTGTTGTGAGAACTGTGACTATGGAGCATGTTCGTTCTTTTGTGCTGATAGTAAACTTTGCATTTGCGATTTTGTTGAAGTTTGTGACTCCGAAACCTGTTTGTTCTTTATTCCTCCATCTAAAGAAAAATCGTGAGTTCTGTAGATAGGGAAGGTTGGTTTGTATCCCTGCTGGCTTTGCTTGCTTCGTTCTGCTTAGTCTGATGATTGTGTTTATGTCATCGGGGTAGCGTTTGCTAAACAGAGCTATATTTTGAAAATGTGCATGATTTTATAAAGACATAGTAAAAATATATCCTGAGAAATTTAGATGAACCGACGACCATGAAATGGTTCAAGACATTGCAACCACTCATGGTACTGAATTTTGAGGGTCCTCCTAAAAATTCTGCCCCAGTTAGATGGTTGATGATTCTGACAGTTGTACATGCTGTGATCGGCTGAACTTGCTTCGGAATTTTGAGGGTCCTTCTCAAAATTCTGCCCTAGTTTCCAATTGCGGGGGGAAATGAGATTTTTATTGAATTATGACCGAACCCATAGGGTTGCCTATGTATCCCCTTTTAAACGGGAATCAGGTCATGCGTGGTGCAGTTTACATCATTGAAGAAAAGCATAGAAAGTTACACATAATATTGTTTGTTTGACTACATCTGAATTGATTGGCTTTGGCCAGACTTCTCTGTCCATTTCTGCAAGCATGAGGGATCCTACTGTCAATACTCGGTTAACCATATACGGACCTTTCCAGTTGGGAGAAAATTTCCCTTTGGCTACATCTTGATGTGGAAAGATCTTTTTTGACACTAGCTGCCCCGGTGTAAACTATCTTGGCTTGAATCTCTTGTTGAAGGCTCTGGACATTATATTCTAATAAAATTGACCATGACATATTGCATTCATCCTTTTCCCATCTATGAGGGCCAACTGCTCGTACCGACCTTTTATCCATTCCGCGTTGCTGAGCTTAGCTTCTTGTATGATTCTTAAGGAAGGGATCTCCACTTCGGCAGGAAGAACAACTTACTTACCATTAACCAGTAAATAAGGAGTTTCCTCGGTTGATGTGCGGACTGTGGTGCGTTATCCCAGTAAGGCAAATGATAACTTTTCATGACACTGTTTTTTCTTTTCTATCATCTTTCTCAATATCTTGTTGATGTTCTTGCTGGCCACTTCCACAACTCCATTCATCTGTGGTCTATAGGCTGTGGAATTCTTGTGCTTGATTTTGAAAGTCTCGCACATGGATTTCATCAGATCACTGTTGAGATTGGAGCCGTTGTCGATGATTATTGACTCTGGAACCTCGAACCGACAAGTGATACGGTCGCGACAAAGTCTGCCACGACTTTCTTAGTCATTTCCTTTTTTTTTCACTTGGTCGCCTGGCATCTTGAAACCTCTTTGCTTGCGGGGGGAAGGAGTGGAAAGAGCGCTTTGCTCTTGTAGGATGCTACATCAACCCATTTGGTGAAATAATCAATAGCTACTAAGATGAATTTGTGTCCATTTGAGGCGGTGGGATATATCGGTCCAATGACGTCCATTCCTCAGGCAGCGAACGGCCAAGGAGAGCTTGTTCCATTGAGATCGTTTGGGGGTACCTTTATCATATCTCCATGTAACTGACATCGGTAGCATTTTCAGGCATACTAGATGCAGTCTGTTTCCATGGTCATCTGGAAGTAACCGGCTTTGAGTATTTTCTTTGCCAATACAAAACCATTCATATGTGGGCCGCAGGTCCCAGCATGTATCTTTTCAAGTAGTCTGGAAGCTTCCTTTGCATCGACACATCTTAATAATCCCAAGTCGGGAGTTCTCCTATATAGGTTTCCTCCGCTGAGAAAGAAATTGTTGGACAATCTCCGGAGTGTGCATTTCTGAGTGTGATTTGCAAGCTCTGGGCACTCTCCATTTGAAAAGTATTCCCTGATGTCGTGGAACCATGATCTTCCGTCTGCTTCTTCTTCAGTGTGGGCACAGTATGCTGGTTGGCTATGGATGTTTACTGGAATAGGGTCAATGAAATTCTTATCTGGGTGTTGTATCATGGATGATAGAGTAGCCAATGCATCGGCAAACTCGTTCTGAATTCTGGGGACGTGCCGAAATTCTGTCTTCGTGAACCTCTTTTTCAATTCCTGCACATGGTGCAGATACAGCAGTATCTTGGAATGCTATGTATCCCTCTCTCCTTGTACCTGGTGTATTAGCAGATCTGAGTCACCAGTTACTAACAACTCATGGATATTCATGTCAATGGCAAAATTGAGCCCTAAGATGCAGGCTTCATATTCTGCCATATTGTTGGAGCAGGGGAATCTGAGTTTGGAAGATACCGGGTAATGTTGACCTATTTTCGATACTAGGATAGCTCCAATGCCGACTCCCTTGAAATTGGCTGCTCCGTCGAAGAACATTCTCCAACTGCCATTGGATTATGCAATGTCTTTTCCTATGAATGATACTTATTCATCGGGAAAATACGTTTTCAGGGGTTCGTATTCTCCTCCCACAGAATTCTCAGCAAGATGATCTGCCAATGCTTGCCCCTTGACCACTTTCAGAGTCATATAGACAATGCCGAACTCACTCAGCAGGATTTTCAATTTGGCCAGCTTGCCAGTGGGCATGTGCTTCTGAAAGATATACTTCAAGGGATCCATCCTTGATATGAGATATGTTGTGTATGAACAGAAGTAATGTCTCAACTTCTGGGCTACCCAATGTCAGAGCACAGCAGGTATGTTCTAGTAGAGAATAACGTGCCTCATATGGAGTGAACTTCTTACTCAGATAATAAATAGCATGTTCGTTTCTTCCTATCTCGTCATGCTGCCCCAGAACGCAGTCGAAAGCTTCATCTAATACCGCAAGGTAGAGTAGCAAGGGTCTACCTAGCTTTGGCGGGACCAGAACTGGTGGCTTTGACAAGTATTCCTTGATTTTGTCGAAAGCTTTCTGACAATCCTCGATCCATTTGGTCGCAACATCTTTCTTTAGCATCTTGAAGATTGGTTCACATATAACCGTCGACTGGGCTATGAATCGGCTAATGTAGTTAAGGCGTCCCAGGAAACTCATCGCATCTTTCTTGTTCATTGGCGGTGGTAACTCTATGATGGCTTTGACCTTTGATGGGTCAAATTCTATCCCTCGGCGGCTGACGATGAACCCAAGCAATTTCCCAACAGGAACCCCGAACGCACACTTCGCGGGGTTTAATTTCCCAAAAGGAAGCCCGAACGCACACTTCCCAACAGCTTGCCAGTGGAACATTGGAGATTTTGTTGGAAAATGCAAAAATGGAAAAGGCGAAAAGGAAATCATTAGCAAAATGAAATAAACAATGCTTGTTTAGCCTTGCTACCCGGGACTCGTCGGGCCCTGTATGGTCCAACAGTCTAATTCTTAAGGAATGATCCCTTACTCACAGCTTGGACGGTAGGGCCTTCCTCCTCCTCCTCCTCAACAATAACACAGCAGTCCATGTCACCATCTTCCCAGAATATATTTTTTCAAGGCTGCCAATGCTTCTTCTACCTCTGACCCCCATATTACGTCGGCCTGCTGGAAGGTCTACTCCAGATGCAGTATCGGCTTTTCCAATAGATAGTAAGGACCGCACCATGGTGGCGACCAGTTCTCATACTCTTGCCATGTGTATTTGTATCCAAAAGTGGTGCCATGGTGCTTCAGCTGTATTGGTTTGGAAATCCCCTGAAGATTCTTATCGAGTCCTCTGCTAGGCTCGTATCCACTCCAGTTCAGTATGCTCTCGATCTTACTATCCCACCATTTGTCTTTGTCTACTGCATTGATCCGTTCAATGTGGTGGTAGTTTTCTCCACCCAGCCTTCTTCTACCTTTAATCACCGAGATGGTATGGCGACTATAGATAGCATTGCTTCTGTCTCCATGGATGATCACCTCCTGGTGGTTCCATTCAAATTTTACTGACTGATGCAATCTTGATGCCACTGCCCCAGCGGCATGTATCCATGAACATCCCAACAACAGATTGTAGATTTTTATCACCTGAAATTCAACCTTGAACCATATAGGTCCCATCTGTAAGCAAAGACTGATTTCACCAATGGTAGACCTATGAGAACCATCGAAATCCTTTACATTCATAGATCCTTCCTTGATATCGTACAACCCCTTGCCCAATTTATTGAGTGTCGTCAATGGACAGATGTTGAGGCTGGATCCCCCGTCAATCAGAATCCTGGTGATGAAGTAGTCCTCACATTGCACAGTGATGTGTAGTGCTTTGTTATGAGTTAGCCCTTCAGGCGGCAGCTCGTCCTCGTGGAAAGTGATCTTGTGACTCTCTGGTGCTTGACCTACCATTTTGGCCATTTCTCCACTAGTTATGTTATTTGGCACATATGTTTCATTCAGCACTTTCATCAAAGCATTCCTGTGTGTCTCTGAATTCTGCAGCAATGACAGAATGGATATCTGGGCTGGAGTTTTGTTCAGCTGATCGATGACTGAGTATTCCTTGGCCTGCACCTTCCTCCAAAGATCATCTGGGCCTGTCTCAATGATGGGTGGCCTGTTGGAAGCATTCTTGCTAGACTCTACCAAGTGTTCAGGTGTATATACCCTGCCAGTCCTTGTCATCCCCTATGCAGCACCAGCTTCTTCTATCTTGACTTTACCTTTCCTTCATGCTTCAGCCATGTAATCCTAAGGTACAACCTTATCGTTGAAAGGTGGCGTGGTTGAAACTGTCACTGTGATTGGTGTAGCTACTTTCACTTCAAATGGAATGGGTGCCTTAGCAGGTGGGATAAATTCAACCTCGAACAGCAAACGCGTGTCTGCATGTGGTGCCGTTTCAAACTTGAATGGGAGTGACACAGTTACCTCGGTGTCTCCAGATGGCTAAATCTTGACTATGATGGGATTAAGAGTGACTGTTGGCTTCTTTGGGTCATCACCTTCTATAGTTAACCTGATCGACTCCTCTAGGTCCCAATCTTCTTCTATCTCTATCATGTTGACACCCATATGGTCTGGAAGTGGATTGTTGCGAACATTGGGAGCAGCCTCCTTTGCTTGGATGACCTTGTTATCAATCATAGACTGGATATTATCTTTTAATGAGCGACATTCATGCCGGAACGGTATGCCCCTTCATGCCGGAATGGTATGCATAGGTCTTGTTGGGATTGACCCATTGGGATGGATTTTCAGGGATTATAGTAGGGATAAGAGTGACATAACCAGCAGCTTTTAATCATTCATACAACTGGTCGATACATTCCGCAATGGCAGTGTATTGTTTAGGGGGTCTGCGATCAAAGTTAGGTCGAGGTCGAGGGAAATTTTGGCGAGTAGGGGGTGATTGGAAGTGAGATGGATGAGAGTTGTAGGTATGATAGACAGGAGCTGGTTGGGAATATCTAGGGGAAGTAGGCGAATATGTAAATAGTGGAGATGGCTGATATGTTGGTGGAGGTGCTGACTGACAGGTGGGCGAGGGTGCTTGATAGGTGAGTGGGGAAGTTCGGTATACCAATGGGGATTTGGGTCCCTGTGCAACCATTACCATTCCTACATTTTTCTTCTTGGATATACCGCCAAACTGCAAGGCTTTATTGGTGGCCTGTAGTGCCTCAAATTTAGTGACCATTCCACTCTTGATACCTTCTTCAATTCTCTCACCCAGCTTGATGATGTCAGAGAATTTGCGGTTCTCAATCACCATTATCCTCTCATAATATTGTGGGTCCTATGCCCAGACGAAGAATTTGTTCATTTATTCTTTATCTAGGGCAGGCCTGACCTTGGCTGCTTTAGATCTCCAGCGAGTGGCATACTCGTGAAAAGTTTTGGTGGGCTTCTTTTTAAGGTTCTAGATGTAGAACACGTCTGGTGCGTTCTCCATATTGAACCTAAAACGGTCCATGAAGTCTGATGCCATACTTACCCAGTCGGACCACTTCTTAGGGTTTTGGATGATGTACCAAGATAAAGCATCTCCTCTGAGGCTCCTCATGAATAATTTCATGCGAATCTTCTTGTCTCTTCCTACTCCAACCAGTTTATCGCAATAGGTCCTCAGATGGGCCCTGGGATCACCTGTACCATCGAAAATTTCGAACTTAGGAGGTTTGTAACCCTCCAGTAGTTCAACATTAGGCTGTATGCAGAGATCTTCATAGTTCAACCCTTTGACTCTCTTGCTTCCTTCAACGCCCTGAACTCGCCTAGTCAGCTTCTTGAGTTCCTCAGCCAAATTCTTAATAAGCATGTCCTTCTCACTGGATTCAGGTGGTTAAGCAACATGTTTGGTGGAGTGAGGTAGAGTCTCCACGTATATGGGGTTGTTCTGATGACCTGGTGTTTGAGCATAGAGGTGGTCACTTGTGGAGTTCTGTGGTTCTGGGATAATTAGCGGGGTATTTCTTTGAGCGTGGAAAGTGTTGTGCTGGTGCTGTGGTGGGATAATTTGATTTTTCGGTGGATTTGTATGATGATGAGTTGTGGGAGGATTTTGTTTGTGTGGGATGTTCTGAGGAGGTATGAGATTTTGAGTTACATCTGGGACACCGAGTGAGAAGGATAAATTTTCCAAGTTCCGGACATGCTCAAGCTCCCCTTGGAGTTTCAACAACCTTTGCTCAAGTTGTGTCATAGCCTCATTCTAAACTTGAGTGCCTTGATTTTCAGTGGCTTCTGTTCGTTCAATTGGCGTTGTGTTTTCTTGTCTGATGTTGCTCAAATCTTCCATTTTTCCTTTGCCTTTGCCTTTAGGTGGACTAGGAGGAGGAGGAGGTGGATGGCCCCTGGATATTGTGTGATATGATGATGATGCCAGAATGCACGAACCAACCTTTGGGGAGGGGAAATAATCAAAAGAAAGAAAAAAAAGCAAAAATAAAAGATAGCCAAGTTAGTGAGGATCATGAGAAAATATTGCAGTATTTAAACACATAGTGCAGGAATAAAATCGTTTCCTAACTTGGGAGCCTCGTTGTGACCGAGGTAGGCCTAGAGACAAGTTGATTTGGAGAACTTAGATGCCAAAATGCCTCATTTCATTAATGTAAAAGTAGATAAATCAAAAACGACACTACATAAGATAAGTCACTTATGGAACTTCGCCTTATTACATTTTAAAAGGCAGGTAAATCTAATCTACTTGGTCCCAGAAGGACCTTCTCCAGGCTTGATCTTCTTGTCTCTATCGATCAGGTTCCCCAGGTTGTGCATGCCCAACAGCAGGTATTTTTGTCACTTGTGTTGACCCATGTCACTGCATAGTATTGAATATTGACAAAAGGCTGACTAGTTGAACCAGGTCCATCAGAGCACACATCTTGAACTAACTAGCTAGCACATGAACTTTATATGCTTAGGAGATGTTTTGAATATGAAATATCAATGAACCAAGAGAATGTCTCCTAATGCGAAAAGGTTGCAAACTGATCTGATTAAATGAAGACGAATTCAGCAAGGAAAGTAAAAAAATAAAGGAAGTTGAGTTTGATTCAAATTGGTTCACCCAGGTAGAGTTGAACTAGAATTGGAAGACAAGCTCAATGATTGACTCTATAGATACTTGACGTATTTCTGCTGGAAAAAAAAGACGCACAAAGCTGAAGAGAATAAAAGTCTGAAAGAAAAATTCCCAGAGTTATTTTTGCTAGCAGAATCATTGTGCGATGCAAAGGCTACAATTCAACTAGAAGAACTAATTCCATCTGATTAATTAGTGAGTCTAGTTTATTGTAGTAGGAATTTTTCATATTGTATCTTTCAGCTTTAATAGAAGCAATTGTAATAGGTACGTATTGAACAAGTTAGAGTTAACTTGAGGTGTGTAGAAATTAGCTAGGGGCTAGTTACTACAAAGGGATTAGAGTTAATCCTTAGGATTACAAAAGAGTTTATTTTGTAAGTCCGTTTGGATCAGAGTTTTTAGTGAAGAGTTGAGCAAATCCTACCGAGGAGTAGGTCGTGGTTTTTTCACCTTTTGAGCCAGTTGTTTTTCACGTAAAAATCTCTGTGTTTTTACTTTACTGATTTTTATTATTCCGCAACAGCAGTAGTTGGAACACAAGAAGTACCAGGTTCTTCTACTGAGATAGCACTTGAAAATTGGGTACCACACAAAGTAACCTATCTTCTTGTGTGGTATTGAAGTCTAAAACAGCAATTGGTATCAAAGCTAATTGGAAACCTCACTGCCTATGAGCTGAGAAGGCGGACAATGAAGATGGATTGTTCGAAGAAGGAGAGGAGTCTAGCCCTAAGAATCACTGAGGGAGAAAATCTGGAAGATGATGAGATGGTCATGATCACCAAAGAATTCAGAAACTTTCTCATGAGGAAGAAAGGCATCTCTAGAGGAGGAAACTATAACAAAGCAAAGGCTACAGAAAGACCAACCAACGAGGGATTCTATAAATATGGTCAAACTGACCATCTCATTAAAAATTGTCCTCAGTGGGAAGTAGAGTGGAAAAATGAAAGATATGAGAGAAGGAACAAGAGGAAGGAACAGGTTCAACCCAAGACAAACACAACAAAGGCTATGGTTGTTGCTTGGGGGGAAAGTTCAGATGAAGAATCAGAAAATGGAGTTGTTGAAAGGAAAAACAGAACTCTGAAAGACATGGCAAGAACCATGCTCCTATCCAGCAAACTACCTCACAGCTTCTGGGCTGAAGCAATAAAAACTGCTTGCTACATAATCAATAGATGCATGACTAGAACTCTGGTAGAGAAAACTCCCTATGAATTACTTAAAGGGAGAAAGCCCAACATATCTCACTTTAGGGCTTTTGGATGCAAGTGTTTCGTACACAATAATGGCAAAGATTCCCTAGGAAAATTTGACCCCAAATTTGATGAGGGAGTATTCTTGGGATATTCATCACATAGTAAAGCTTATAAAGTGTATAATAAAAGAACTATGTGTGTAGAATAAAGTATACATGTTGTCTTTGATGAAACTAACATTCTTGCTGAGAGACAGGAACCTGAAGATGAGGAGCTTAGACTGGTAAGAAGCAGTGATCACACTAAAGCAAGCATGAAAGGTGGAATAGGTGATGGACCAGGTTCAACTACCCTAAGCATC
>ML418143.1:0-29909 GCA_005239525.1 Nicotiana knightiana | reverse complement strand
ACTTCAGGTATGGCTCACTTTTTGGGTTCATGCCTTGTGTCTTGGGAAACCAAGAAACAAAATTCAGTAGCCTTGTCTACTGATGAGGCTAAATATGTGGATGCAGCCTCATGTTGTGCCCAGTTGTTATGGATCAAACAACAACTCATGGACTTTGGTATTGATGTGGGATGCATTCCTATTTTTTGTGATAACACTAGTGCTATTAGTATGACGAAGAACCCGGTTCATCACAAAAGGACTAAGCACATAGATGTTAGACGTCATTTCCTAAGGGATAACTATGAAAAAGGAATGATCTCAATCGAATTTTGTGCTACTGATCATCAAATTGCTGATATATTCACTAAAGCACTTAGTAAGGAGAATTTTGAGAGAAACAAGCTGGAATTAGGGATGATTAAGATCACATGATTGAAGAGAAAGGAAATTTTTTTATATAAATGAATTTTTGGCTAGGAAATTTTAATTAGGTACTTAATCAAATTAATAATTGCTCACCATCATGTCTTTATTGCCATACTCTGTGCCATGTATTAATATGATTCCCTGGATACTAATAATGTTTATCTATCTTTTTAAATTGAGGCAATCCAAATATTTCAAACAGGATGAACCTGGTTCATCTATGTTGATTCATCTGACTGACAAGGTACGTACTCTTCTCCATATAGTAATTCAATTGCAGTCACACATGAGCAGGAGTCTATCTATAATTGGTTCATTCCTAAGTCTTTGTACTAATCCATAAATGAACCCATTCCAAGGAGTCACATCAACACTCAATTAGCCTGTAAATAGGGAACTCTTAATCGTCAAATCAATGACACTCCTACAACCATTATACTTCCACTTGAATAAATTTTTATCCGTTGTAAAATTAATGGCCATATGTTATAAAAGGTAATCATTAACCCTCTCTTCATAAATCTTCTTTAAAACCAAGTTTAACTCATATTACACTACCCAAAACTTGCAAAAATCGTCCTTTCCTCTCAACAAAGAATAAAAATGTCTTCACCTCTACCAGCTTCCTCATCTAATTCCTCACCTAATCGTGATTATGATGGAGGAATTTCTGAATCTGTCTCCAATTCTCCATCTGTTTACAGCTCCGAATCACCTTCCATCATCCCCTGAAAATACACACGTTCTTGAACCTACTCCAAACCCTACTCCTGCCCCCAAGAATCGTCGTGTTAAAGTCCTTGCCCAGAAATCTGTTGCTTCTGGGGCTAGAGAAATATTCTTGGAGGAACTTATTAAAGCAGATAAAGGAACTAAGTCAGATTCATCCAATGAGTCCTTCAAATCAGCTAATGAGGAAGAAGCACCTGGTTCAACCAGTTCTGAAAAAGGTAATCTTGAAATCGATTCTGAATGTACTTCTGCTGATAAAAGATTTGTGTTGGTAGGGTCTTTTGTTTATGTAGAAATATCTGGAAAAAAGAAGGGTGGGAGAAAAGAAAGAATTCTTGAGAGAGAGGGAGAAGAAGATGTGAGGGGATCTAAGGAGGATGGTTCCACGTTGGTTATCTGTGGCCCCATTCCCGAAACTATAGGAGAAGAAGTCACTGATTTAGGGGGGAAACATCGTAGAGGAAGCTGCAGCAGGTCTTACAAGTATGAAGAAAGCTACAGATGAACCTGGTTCATCGGGGGAAGAAACATTGGCTTAAAGGTTGAGAAAACTGGGGGAGTATTATAACCCAAAGAGAAGAAGGAGTCAGAAACCCAAGAAGGCAACTCACCCAGTTCCTTCAAAGAAAAGGTAAATTTCTGAAGTTGCTGATGTTTCTACTCCAAAATTAGAGCTACTCGTAGCACTGTGAGAGAAGAAGAAGAGAAATTAGAAAAAGCTCTGAAGGAGAGCAAGAAGAAGAGGGCAGTAAAAAGGAAAAGCAAAAATTGGAGAGCCTGTTGAGGCTATTGAGATTGAAGAAACTAGGTTGGGCCTAGTCCAACAGGGAGCAACCTGCTCCAGGTGTGGCTGAGATACCAAAACCCACAAAGGCTAAGGCTTCTTCAAAGAAGTCAGCTAGGATGTCTGTCGCACCAACAAAATCTGTTAAGAAAACCAGGGCCAAGCCAAAGAGAGTGAAAGTGGTTTATGATGTTGATGCAGACTGGAGCAGAGAGGAGGAGAAGGAAATTGGAGTGGTGACTGACAGAGTTACCATGTTTGGAAAAAGAACAATTTTAAAAGGTAAGCTGGTGAGGGATTTAGAGAAGCTTGGAATGCAATATCTAATGGAAACTCTGGAGGTACAAGGCTGGAAGGACCTGGTCCTTCGCATGGAAGGCAGGCTGGTAAGAGCTGAGTTGGTAGATTTTATGGGGAATGCAAGTGTCAAGGAAGGCAGGGTCACGTTTATGGTCAAAGGAATTGAGGTTTCCTTTGATGTCAAAGAACTGGGTGTTATTCTTAACATACCAGCTGAGGGCTATGAGGACTATACAAGGCAGAGATGGCTTTGTCTAGGTGGGATGGCCTCAACAATCGACATCACCAGGTTCTTTAGTGATAGTGAGAAGGATATTGAACCCAGGCCGGTTTACAAGAGTGAGATGAAGCCCGAGAACAAGCTACTCTTTGAGTTTGTCATTAAGTTCCTACTGCCTGGACAAGAAAGAAGGCACATGGCAAATTATATGGATCTTACATTGATGGAATGCTTGTACAGGGGAAAGCAAATTAATTGGCCAGCTTTTATCATCCAACTCCTTGACAGAGTGGTGAACGGAACCAAGGCTTCTCAGAGCTTCCTTAACCCATCTTAAGACCAGTTATCAGTTTCAGTTCTATTTTTTTTCTGTTGCTCATGGTTGGTTGTTTTTGTTTTTCTGTGTGGTGGTTGATTATCGTTACTTATCAATGAATTTTTCTTTTAGTTATTGACTTGTCTTAATTTCTGAGTTAGCTAACATTTATTTGTTTCTTGTGTTGATTAATCATGCTTTGCACCTGCAGTTGCCTCAATGGCCATGAGTAATATTTAATAAAATCGGTAAGTATATCATTTTGCAAACTTTTCGATGATGCCAAAAGGGGGAAGTTAGTTTGTGCTGAACTTTCCAAAAATATTTTTAAAGGTTAAAGTGATATTTATAACCTAATGAACCTGGATTCTCTATGATTAATGCTTAAAACTATACAAAGTTCTTTGAAGTGTATACAGGATTAAGCACATGGTTTTTCATCATCAAAAAAGGGGAATTTGTTGACCCATGTCACTACATAGTTTTTAAGATTGACAAAAGGCTAACAAGTTGAACCAGGTCCATCAGAGCACATATCTTGAACTAACTAGCTGGCACATGGACCTTATATGCTTAGGAGATGTTTGAATATGAAATAGCAATGAACCAATAGATTGTCTCCTAATGCAAAATGATTGCAAACTGATCTGATTAATTGAAGACGAATTCAGCAAGGAAAGTAACAAAAGAAAGAAAGTTGAGTTTGATTCGAATTGGTTCACCCAGCAAGAGTTGAACTGGAATTGGAAGACAAGCTCAACGAATGACTCTATAAATACTTGATGTATTTCTGCTGGAAAAAGGAGACGCACAAAGCTGAAGAGAATAAAAGTCTAAAAGAAAAATTCCCAGAGTTATTTTTGCTAGCAGAATCATTGTGCGATGCAAAGGCTACAATTCAACTAGAAGAACCAGTTCCATCTGATTGATTAGAGAGTCTAGTTGATTGTAGTAGGAGTTTTTCATATTGTATCTTTCAGCTTTCATAGAAGCAATTGTTATAGGTACATATTGATCAAGTTAGAGTTAACTTGAGGTGTGTAGAAATTATCTAGGGGCTAGTTACTACAAAGGGATTAGAGTTAATCCTCAGGATTACAAAAGAGTTTATTTTGTAAGTCCGTTTGGCTCAGAGTTTTTAGTGAAGAGTTGAGAAAATCCTACTGAGGAGTAGTTCATGGTTTTTTCACATTTTGAGCCAGGTGTTTTCCACGTAAAAATCTCTGTAGTTTTACTTTACTGCTTTTTATTATTTCGGAACAGCAGTAGTTGGAACATCAAGAAGAAACAGGTTCTTCTACTGAGATAGCACTCGAAAATTGGGTACAACACAACGTAACCTATCTTCTTGTGTGGTATTGAAGTCTAAAACATCAACTTGGCGAAAGGTCTTCCCACCAATCCAGCAACAGTGATGGTATTCTTTGGACCATGCCGAACCTGGGGACTTCGTGCCTTATTTTCTGCAAAATAGATATGGTTAGACCCTTACCCCCGCCAGACTCGACTATTTATACACTTATGATTAGCATACATGCATTTATTTATCAAAATAAATGCACAAAATGTGAATGTGTCCGTTGGGGTTATGAAAAACCCGGTGGACTTTTGGATAAGGCTGTCTTAAAGGGTTATTGTGAGGATGACACGTTAACCGGCTAGATTTGACCATTATGCATGTACAATATAACAAAGTAAGGTTTCTATGGGGTTTTAGACTGGTACCCTCAAGAGGACAAGTTGAGGGGGAAAGGAACGGAACCATCGACTGCCCGTTGATCGACTAGTTTTACAGCAAATAAGCCTTTCCGAATTTAGGGGTGATATAAAATGTAAGAGCGCAACCACTCATCAAGTGTTGTTATAGGATTTATATAAGCACGAGTGGAATATGATGTTGAGCATGATTATGCAACAATAAATGAGAAATAAAAGCATGTTGTCATGTATTTGCACGTTATGAAAGCGGTAAATACAACAGTTATGATTGAAAAGCAGTTACAACGGAAAACAAAAAGAAACATGTCAGTTTTGATTTTGAAAAGAATAAATACTCGAAAGAGATAAACAATTAATTGCACATAAAGGGGGAAAGGGAAAGGTCGCAAGTATTAACAAAGTAAAGACAAGTTCACAAAGCAATTTGAAAATGGTAAAAGCCTAGGAAATATCCCCAGCAGAGTCGCCATGATGTCGCACCCCCCTCTCTTCTCCCTATCCTTTTGGATCGGTTAGGGTATTCGACATTATTGGGACAGATCGTTTCCTTTTGGGAAAGGGGTAAGGAATTGAAGAGTCGCCACCTAACGAATTAAGGTGCGTTAGGGCACCTACTAAGGGTCATTTACAAACACAGATTGGATAACCAGAGATAGGGCAAGGGCGTGAAATTAATTCAAGGGGAAGGTGTTAGGCACCCCTCGAAGTCCACAAGTGTGGTTCCCGGCCAAACAAACTTTGTGAATTTTAAAACAGGTAGCACATAAGCAATAAAAGCACATAGGTAAACAAATAAAGGTTTTTGAGAAGATTCGCAGTCTAAGCACACATATGTGCTAAAGATAGGGGGTCCTAGGTTTTTTATCCTATAGGATCACATCAGTACAATGCCCGGTAATCACTCCTTAGAAGAGGGGCTACACGTGGAATTAGCGCACAGGTCATCATATCCACGTCTACCATTTCCCACCCCTTAGTGGTTATTAAGTGACTTTATTTAACGACCTTTATGCGTGTTGTTACCCGTCCCTTCTTAATTGTCCTAGAGGAGATTAGGACCTCTAACTATAGGCAGTTCTAAACAACTAGGTGACAGACAAGAACATGTAGGACTTTAACAGATAAAGGAAAGGAAAAAAACAATTAAGAGGCTCAAATTTACCTCCACAAATAATGCACATAAACATCACGACTCAAATACAAACAAGAGCAGTATTATTAGACAGGATCCTAAAACATGATGTCTAAGTGAATATCAAAATACAGAAGATATGCAGTTTTATTTTATAAACCCAGAAGAAGGGGCCCTAATCAGTTTTCCTACTGATTTTAAGCCTGTTAACCATTAAGCAGTAAACACAAAAGCGACAGTTTTCAAGTTTTATAAAGGTTGGTTTCCTAAGGCTTGCCTAGGCATGGGGGGGAATGCACAAAAGTTATCAGAATTATTAAAATAGTTTAGAAGATGTTTTACCTAAATCATGATGTTCTAAGTGTTGCAAAGACACAGGGATTACTACCAGTTTTACTAACACAGAATAATCATATGTGAGACTGCCTTGTGTCCCTTTTTTCATGCATCAGTAGTTTAGCTAGGTGTGACTTAGTGAGATCCTAAAACAGGGTATCTAGTATGAACATTATAAGATGCAGAATGATTTATACGCAAAATTCCTAAAAAACCATGATTTCTAGATGCACAGAAAGTTACAGCATGATTTCAGAATATGCAGTAGCAGAAGCTTTCATGTTAATGTTGTTATTTAACCTAGAAGCGGGATTTCTAGGTGATGAAAATAATGTCAAATGAGATGATGAAAACAGTAAACCTAAGAACATTATATCTAATGCATGACATGCTTAGAATGTGTTGGTCCTTAATATTGATTCTAATGTGCACATGGGAAATGTAAACCTAAGGCATGATTTCTACCCGTTGATATTGATAACAGACATAACTACCCTCCGCTTTTCACTATCCATCCCTAATATTTGTTTAAAAAAGTTATTACAAACCAATATTGAATGAATTACATAAATAGGAAAAGAAAAAATAAGAAGTTACACTATAAGGAGCCTAAAAACAGGCCCAGACTTCCAGAACCTCAAATGCCCAAATGTTTCATAGCCATTCTCATATTACGGTGTGTCAGAGTTCCCTAAGGACCTCAAGGGATCCCGGGAAGTGCTCACACCCAGATTTCACAACCATAAATGAGTAAGTGTCGTGTGGAAGATCCCTAAGCAGTCACACATTAGAGGGACAGAACTTAAGGACCTAAGAGTAGAGTGAGAGTGCTTGACATAGTTTTGAAAAGGTTTAATAGGAAAGAAGTATTTGAAAAAGACACCCAGTTGAAGTAGTTTTATAAAATAGGAGAATTGTTTAGTAAACAGCTTTTGAAAACAGTTGTGTAATTTAAACAAACAGCAGGTCAGTCAAACAAGTTCAACAATACTCAGATAACAAACCTTCACACACGGATAACTGGGGATTGGGGACAAGTAGAGCAGGTATGGTGAACACATAACAGACACGGGTCCTTGGCAATTAGTGCCAATAATAAGACATAGATTCAGGAGTGCTAATTAAAACAAAGTCACAGAATCAGAAGTGCTCTAGGGGATTCATGGGGTTGGGAGATAGTATAGTATATGATTTCATACTAAACATGATTGGGCATAGCATCAAGACAACTTAGGGTAACAAATCAATAGGTGCATACCAGAACTAGGCAACCAGTACACAAGCATCAAAACAGAGTTGAGTCACATTGAGTCAGATTATAAGTTTATAAGAACATGCTAACCCTAAAGAGGTAAGACATTCCTAGCATACTAGATGAAACAATGATGCAAGGAGGTCAATTCCATGTTGATTAGCAAAACAATAGATACAAACAGATTACGAACATGATAAACTAAAGCAGTAAAAAGAAACATATTGGTTTTGGGACTTGAATTGAAAATCAGAACATACCAGTGAAGAGACAGTAAACACAAAAGTGAAGGGATAGGAGAGCACAATAGTTAGCCTTGGCTTGCATCCGGCTAACTTAGAATAATAGTAAGTGACACAGAAATAGAGTAGAAAGCTTTGAGTGTGAGATATAGTTTTTGAACCAAATTTGTTCGTGTGTGTTGAGTGGATTGTGTCTAAGTGAGTGTGTGTGTATATATATATATAGTAGTTTGAAACTAGGTAAAATAAGGTAAGAATCACAATTAGGTAGTAAATTATGGAACTCAGAACCAATTAGAGCAAAATTAGTGCAAGTACTCCCTTGATTAAGGGAGTTAACTTCAAACGGTAAGAACAGGTAACAAATAAGGAAAGAAATCAATGTGTAACTGGAGCATAACATATAAGGAAAAATTTCAAACAATGCAAGTACAGAACAGGTAATTAGGACTAGGTACATAAGGTTCTAATTAAGGAAATATCATAAGAATCAATTAACAGTATAGTCAACCATAAAATAAGGCGAGAAAATAGCTTAGATGTCGGAAATCAGTAAAAGATATCATCACAGGAAATCAGTAAAAGGTGGTAATCATAGAAAATTAGGGATTCAAATAGGAACAGTACTGATTAAGGGGAGAATTAACACAAAATTTCTATGAACAAACGGAATAAACACATAATAGGAAAGAAGAAGTAAACGAAAATAGCTCAGAAAGACCCCAGATCTGTTATAGATCTAAGAGGTACAGTAGAAGAGGTTAGGGTTTTCTAGAAAATAACCCAGAAATAGAGAGACCGACTTAGAAACCCATAGGTTTAGTCGGAAAAATGAAAGATATTACTCGATTGAGCCATGGTGGCCTGAGAATGGTGAGCACAGGCCCAGGGGAGAGTGGAATGGCCACTGGTCCCTTGAGGACCTCAAAGAAGGCCGGAATCCCGGCACAAGAGAGCTATTAAGGCTGGAGGATGGTTGTAAGCCCCCATAGTCGACGATATGAGAGCATCAGCGAGGGGGAATTAGGGTTAGGGCAGAGAGCGTTTGAGAGAAGAACAGAGGAGATGACGGCGGAGTGTGAGAGGAGAAATGAGAGAATGAGGTTTGGGGGGGTAGACTATTAGGTTAATTATGGAAAGGGCGGATCTAGTTCGTTGATAAAAAAATTGATCAACGGTCCAGATTAAACAAAATATTGGGTTGGGGGATTAATGGATTTGGGCTTGGGGTATTTGGGCTTGATTTAGTTAGGTTTGGGTCTGGTCTAACAGGGAGTGATTAATCAATTTAGGCTAAAATTGAAATAGGCATGGGCTATTTGTTAAATACCTAGATAGTTTAATTAAAATAGTTTTATAAAGTAATTACTAATTATAAAAATGAATCATACGCATGGAAATAACTTAAAATGATTATTTTATATTTAAAAATATAAGAGGCTAATTTCTAGTAAAAAATAGTATAGAATTACATGCTTGGGCTATAATTGCAAAGCTATTGCAATTATATCCAAAAGATGCCAATTTGGCTAATTATGAAATAATTTAATCTTATTAGGACCATAAACAATGTATTAAATCAAGAAATGCCTTTGAAATCATTTGCGACGCGATTTTGTAATTATTTAATGGCAATAAAATGCTAGATAAATTAGACCAATATAGGAAAATTATGAAAAAATACCAATCGTTGTTAATGCATGATTTTGAAGGTACATATGCAATTTTAAAAATATTTTGGAAAAAATTGGTTATCAACAATGGGAACATGAGTCACCTTATTTATTCAAGAAAAGAGATTCTTTCTAAGGTCTTTACAATTCAAGCTTACATGGAAACCTTACAAGTTACTACAACCAAAACATTAGCCGTTCCTTCAATCTTAATATTAGCCATTCTTACAATTGAAAACATTAGCCCTGAATTGACAATTAAGAGGCACTACAATCAGAACATATCCATTCTTCAAGCTTTCAACAAAAAACGTGAATTCTTGCAATCAAAGAAAGTCCAACAAGAATTATTAGCAACGTAAAACTTTGTTGTTCTAAAGGAGTACGGTGCAACCTTTTCCAAGAAAACCATATGGATTTTTACTTACTCCACGTATGTTAAGGCTAAGCGCTTCTTTCATTTTAGCATGATCTCGTAATTACACGAGTTTGATAACGAAGTATAAAGAAAAATTCATATCCTGAAATTTACGTATATTTTTCCTAGTCTTGTAAGTACAATATTCATTTGATATTTTGTTTTTTCCAGTCAACAGAGCAGAGAGTCTATATATACATTATTAAAGTATTTTCATTACCATCGAGATATAATCGATGGACAGGACCCTATTGGGCAACCTCAGATCAGATGTAAGTTAGATACCGAGCCTACTATGGCCGAGCGCCTATGAGCAAGCCCAGTTGGTCGAGATATAGAGCCTAGTATGGCCAAGCACCTATGAGCGAGCCTAATATGTNTATATATATATATATATATATATACCGAGCCTTATAGAGTCGGACAGCTATTTTACTTACTATATTGAGAGAGTTGAGTCAGTATCAGCAGGTAAGCATATCTTCAGATTATCTTTGACTTCTTGTTACATTCAGTTGTTATATTATCAAGTCAGTTCAGCTTTCAGTATACTGCCTTACATACTCGGTACTTTATTTCGTACTGACGTCCCTTTTTTGGGGGCGCTGCATTTCATGCGTGCAGGTTCAGACAGACAGACGGGTAGACCTCCTCATTGAGTATTGCCCGAGTTCAGCTTGATCGGTAAGCTCCATGCCTTTCGGAGTTTACGGGTCTTGAACCTTACGTACATCTTGTATATATATATATATATGTTACAGTTGTGGTAGTTATGATGGCCTTCTCGAACCAGCTTTATATTGATACTTAGTCAACATTCGTAGTTGTCTTGCAATGTGGCCCATGGCCAAAGTATGACATCACATATTCAGAGTTCCTTAGTTGCAAGTTGGTAGCAAGAATAGGTGAGGCACCAGGTGCCGGTCTCGCTCCCCAGTTTCGGGGCATGAAAAAAGTGGTATCAGAGCAGTTCGGTCCTAGGGAGTCTACAAGCCGTATCTATTAGAGTCTTGTTTATGGGTGTGTCATGCATCACACTTATAAGCAGGAGGCTTCAGGGCATTTAGGACTGTCATTCTTTCTTCTTACTCTAGATCATGTGGTAGAGCTCATTTATAGGAACTCAATCTCCTAAACTCTATCTTGTTCATAACACGACGATGCCTACATCCAGAAAGACGGTTATGGAAGAGTTGAGTCAAAGGAACTCAATTTTTGCATCATGCTTATCATGTATAAATATGAAGTATTCAGCAGATCATGTGTATACGAAGACGTGTAAGCCTACTGATAAGGAACCTTAAGACAAGAATATTTATCCACCTTTATGGTGAGAGACAATGAGAGACTCAGAAGATAAATACATGTTTCAAGAAGTAAAAGAAGTAAGATGAAGAAGGGTACGAGGTACCCAATTAATAAAGATTATAATTATTTACCATTTAGGAAGGGAGATCTAAGCATTTTGACTTACCTTCAACAGTGACAGATGTATGTACAATCGGCCACACCGATCTCAGTTATGCCTTATGGAAGCTAACAGACATAGTTTAAGAGAAGGACGAGTTATCAGGATCCGGCTGGGGATAGAGTACCCTAAAATAGTTGATAGACTGTTTGCGTTAATTGACATTTCCGAAGGTTATTACAAAGGTGCTAATATATCTCCTTGTCAGATACCTAGATAGTGCACTCTAAAATAATACAGCTAGATATGAGTACTACAAAGACGTGCACTGGAATCCTGGAAAGAGTAAATATTACCTTAGTATGGCTCTCGTCCCTAGTAGAGGGAGAATTCTAGGCAGCTCGAAGATCCAATGGACGGATCAAAGGGAACTAAAAGGAAAAAGAATGTTTCATTCGAATATTTAGAATGAAGTGATAGATAGAAATATTAGCAGGTAAGTACGAAGAGGGATAATGAGGCATTATGAGTGAGATGTGATACATGGATGGCAACAGTAGAGTGTTACAGAATCTATAGTCAAATGAAGAAAGAGACGGGAGGTGATGGGCCTTAAGACAACAAGAGAGTATAGGCCATACAGTCAGATCCTCATTTCGAGAAATAGTTCACGACTCTACGTGATTAATCGAAGGAAAAGTTAGACCCCAGATTAATAGAGACCAGTACGAATTTCTGAACAAGATAAACAAAACATGAATTAGGGACTGAGTGATCTGATAATAGTCGGCATCATGAAAATTTCAGATTTCGTTCCGGCGATAGTAGAATGGAAAACAAAAGAAGATTCATGAGAAGTTCAGAAAATGGTCATTCAGGAAAACGCTTCCCTAAGGCAAGCAATGTGCGCAAAGTTAAGCTTAAGGGACTGTATGTACTAGTTACATTAAGTGTCACCCTCGCGAGTAAGGAATTTTGTTGTTGTTGATACAGAAGGATTATCACAAGGCGAGTAAGGGTTATCGACGATGTGAAAAGACGCCAGAGATGAAAAGGTAAAACATCTATACGTAGATCATCATAGCACTAAATCTTAGTACTCTCCTAAAGGGGGGAACATGGAGTGATGTGTAATTGAGACAGAATTAAGTTGTTCTAGTAACAATGGAATGGTAAAGGAAGAGTGCGATAAAAATGAGGAAGGAATGAGATTGCACTTATTTGAATCCTACCGATATGATTCCAGAATGTTATGTAAGCAAGACGTCGGAAAAAGGAAGTACGGGTTCCTGCCCAGAATGTCATTGATAAATAAGGAGCCAGTGCAATACATAACTTAGAAAAAGGAAGTAACTCAAGAGAGATTACGCGGAATATGGATATGAGAACTGGTCGACGAGTAGTTAGTAGTTAATTCAGGACAAGCCTCGTCATGACTAGACAAGTAGTCACAGACAAATCAACAGATCATACAAGATAAATGTGGTAAACACCAACATGGAGAATTCAGCCTCGTAGTAATGTAACTACAATACTTGAGATATATTCAAGTAGGAGTCGGGATAGTTAAAGGTACCGTATGAGTGTTACGGGGATAAAAGAAAGTGTCGTTGGGAAGACAGTCAAAATATCAGTTCAGAAGCAACCCTACAAGCACAATGGAGGTAAGCAACTACGGATGATTATAGGCAAGGAAGGACATCAAAAAGGGTCTGTAATAAGCTCACAACTTTACGAGAGTCAAAGGTTCTCCCTAAGTACTACAACGAAAGACTAGATGAGGAAATGAGGAAGAAGGCTTCAACCTAAGCACAACGACCTAAGGAGGAAATGGTCGTGTAACAACAGTCTCACAAAAACATTGTAACCACCGTGGATAATGAGCGGGAAGTAAAATTAAAAGTAATATTCTAGATCATATGAGTAGCACAAAAACTCTGGCATGTGTGGGCACTAAGATAAGCTAAGTATGGACGTAACAAGGGGGCAGAAAGACCAGAAAAAGTAATAGCATATGTTGAAAGAAAGCTAAGATGGAACGAAAGAAATTATCTGATCAATGATCCAGAGTTAGTTACGTTATGAATGCACTTAAGGGTTCGGATTTTTATACATGCAGCATATACAGTCGTAGAAGATTCTGGTATACATTAAGAAAAATAATTGAGCCCAGAACTTAGACGAAAGATTAAATGTTAAAGGATTGTATCATGCATATTCCTCAGCGCCCATGAAAGGATAAAAAGAATACTAATACCATGAAGCACAGATCGGGAGATATCTTAAGCCGACATAAATCCAGTTAGAAGAAGTACCGGCCTCATAAGAAGTCAGTATGGAGCTCCCACCGGATTGTATAGGCACTAGAGGTGAAAGTATTATAATAGAGCTTCAAATGGTGGATGTGATTTATACCTATACGGAAGGGAGGTTATGAAAGACGTAGAAGATATGATGTTAGACTTTAAGACAAGTAAGGTAAAGGTGGACAGCGTACGAGATACCCAAAGTGCAGAAGGTTGTGAATGGTCCATACCTCAGACAGAAGGCTAGAAGCGTTGGATTCAATATCCAGGAACGATAGCAGCGTCGTTAGTGGAATATCTTCCCACCTATGGTTTCCACGTATTAAGAGGTCTAGTTAAGAGAGTAAAGAAGAGTTAGAGACGATGTGATATATTTCTTGACGTTCCAGAATTACATAAGGAAATCTATGGGCAAGCAAGTTCAAAAAAGTTGCAAGTAATACAAATAGATATGGGTAAGTTCCAAGCTAAAGTATGGTAATGCGGTAGGGTTTTAGGAAGACAGGAGTAAGGATAAGAAAGGGTGAATGAGAAGGTGACGAGAATGGATAAGTCCTCGGGATTAAGCCCATGAAAACAAGAAAGCTAATGGTTTCTCTAAATTCAGAAAGCTCAGTATAGCTTGAACGAACTCAAAAGAGTCTAAGACTAATAGCATTTAGGAAATACAACTTGAGCCCTAGTGATTACGTAAGAGGTTTCAAGTTATCAGTGGTAGATTGAAAATCAATATTGAGTTGAATCAACAATGAATAGACAAGAGTTACAAAGTATGAGATGAGATTAGGCTGCCATTCTTAAAATGAACAGTAATGAGGAAGCATTAAAGGAGTTAGATTTATACATATATGATAAGCATCGAAAGAGTAACCTGGAGTTTCGTAGCAGACCTCAATAACGATAAATCGAAGTAAGAGTTATGGTATAGTATGACCTATCTAGATTCAGTAAAGTCATACGGATGGATAACAGGGTCTATAAAGTAAGATATATCAATATTCGAAAGCTCAACAAAGTACTGAGCGAGGAACTCCAGTATACCTATAGATGCCCAGAGAGGCATCCTACTAAGCCTTGTATATGTTTGCAAAGTAAGGCCTAGAGATTGGCTAAAAGCTAGAGGAAAAAGGAGAGGAGATTCGCATAGACACACTTACAAGGTCAGTATCGTAGATGTTGCATGATAGAAAGTAGAAACAGTTACGAGATTGAAAGGAATTCGATCACAAGTCATGGTAGGGAATGAGGACTAAGGGGGGAGTGCCCTGGCCTTTGGATTTATTCGTAGAACAACTGCCTAAATGGCAAGGGGAGTATTAAGGTATTCACAAGAGTTATAAAGTATTAAAATTATAAGAGCGTCAGTTGTGACGACCCAGAGGGTCATCACCTGTTTTATTACCCATTTCGTACTTCCGAGGCCTTGAAAACCTTATATGTAATTACCTTGATTTGCGTGCGCAGTCCGGGCGCGTAGCCGGACAGCTTAACTATGAGATTCTGTGAAAAAGGCTAAGATTTGATATTAAAATGAATAAATTTGACTTCGGTCAACATTTTGAATAAACGGACCCGGACCCGTCATTTGATGGTCCCGGAGGGTCCATAGGAAAATATGGGACTTGTGCGTATATCCAGAATCGAATTCCGAGGTCCCAAGCTCGAGGAATGAATTTTTTAGTAAAATTATTTTCTGAAAATATTTAAGAAAATTAGAAATGAAATCTGGTTAAAAAGTGATGGTATCGAGCCCGTAATTTGGTTCGGCGCCCGGTACAGGTCATATATATGGTTTAAGCACTTTCTGTAAAGTTTGGTTGAAATCGGATGTCGTTTGACGTGTTTCAGACTCAAAATGGAAAATTTGATGTTTTATGAAATTTGATAGAATTCATGGACTTTGAGGCTTAATTTGATGTATATGATGTTCTTATGGCGATTTGATCGCACGGGAAAGTTTGTAGGATAATGTGTGGGTAATCTGTGAAATTTGGTATCATTCCGGGTTTTATAAGTCAGTTCGGCACGTTGTTAGCACAGTTAGAAAACTTAAAATTCTTAAGTTTGGTTCTTCAGGTTTGGGGGTGTGATTTCGAGTTTTAGCGTTGTTTTGAGTGTTCAGAAGGCTCGAGCGAGTCTGTATTATGATTTGGGACTCGTTGGTATATTTGGATGAGGGCTCGGGTGGGCCCAGGTGCGTTCGAGGCACCTAACGGGGCTAAAAACCAGCAAACACAGCTGCTGGTGCACCTGCTCTGGTGTGACCGCAGGTGCGGTTGCCCAGCATCGCAGATGCGAGACCGCGGGTGCAGTCCCAGGCATCGCAGGTGCGATCATCACTGACCTGGCCAATTATCGCAGGTGCGGAGCATTTATCGCAGGTGCGGTCTCCACTTTGCAGGTGCGATCCCAGACCCCCTATCCCAACTCCGCAGGTGCGAGATTCTTCTCAAAAATACGAGACCGCAGGTGCGGTCCCCAGAGCCGCAGGTGCGAGTTCACTGTTCAGGCAGTGAGTTTTAAATACGGGTTTTAAACCCATTTCTCTCATTTTTCATCTTCTTCCTTAGACGATTTCCACCATTTTTAAGAGTTTTTCGACCAGGTCTTGTAAGGTAAGTAAATTCCACCCGTAAATTAGTTTCATGCATGCATCTAAGATTATTAACTACACAAACTAGTGCAAAAATTTAAGAAATTGGGTAGTAACCTAGAACTTATGATCACTTTAGAATTTTCTGTGAATTTTGCCATGAAATCAAGTAAAAATCGTATATTTATGATCCTTAGGCTTTGGGTGAGTGTTCCCTTCGAGAATTAGAAGAATTCAAGCGAGCGGGCCCGGGGTTGAATTTTGATAATTTTGGAAGAATGCTAGGAAATGAATAATTAGGCCATGCAAATGAATCATTGAATCCTTATTGATATACTTTAGTTGATTATGTCTAGGTAATACCATTCCGGAGTTAAATTCTAAAGGAAAGGCGGTGTTAGAAGGTTGATTGCTATACTTTGTACCCGAGGTAAGTGTTTGGCCTAACCTTGGCTTGATGGAATAGGAGTTGAGTATTATTTACTATTTTCTAATTGTCAAATACGATGTATAGGCAAGGTGACGAGTATCTATACATTGGTGTCTAGCATGACCGTGAGTCCCTATATTGTGAATATTCCGGTTTTGTTGTAATTTCTATGCTTAATTGATGATCTCTATATGTTGTAAATGGGCATATGAAGGGAATCGTAATCTTTAAAAATCTTTGGAGCGTTGGCTCAAATTAATATATGAGATAATTACATCTTTGGAGCATTGGCTCAAGTGATAGAATAAATCATGGAAATGAAAGTGAAAGAAAGAGAAAGAGTTATTGAAATGTATCCTTGCCGGGTCATCGTTTTATAGTTCCCTTGCCGGGATTTAATTGTTTAATTGATGTTCCCTTGCCGGGATTTGATTGTTTAATTTATGTTCCCTTGCCGGAATTTAATTGTTTAATTGATGTTCCCTTGCCGGGATTTACTTGTTTAATTGATGTTCCCTTGCCGGGATTTTATTGTTTAATTGATGTTCCCTTGCCGGGATTTCTATTTTTACTATGTTTATTTCCTTGCCCTTGTTTGTGATTGTTGTTTGGGTGAGGAAGAGTGTTAAAGCACGAGGGGACATTCCGTGCCATGTTTATATTTATTATGCACGAGGGGACATTTCGTTCCATGTTTATATTTATTATTCACGAGGGGACATTCTGTGCAATGTTTTATATTTATTATGCACGAGGGGACATTCTGTGCCATGTCTATATTTATTATGCACGAGGGGACATTCCGTGCCATGTTTTATATTTAATATGCACGAGGGGACATTCCGTGCTATGTTTATATTTATTATGCACGAGGGGACATTCTGTGCCATGTTTATATTTACTATGCACGAGGGGACATTCCGTGCCATGTTTATATTTATTATGTATGAGGGGACATTTTGTGTCGTGTTTATATTTATTATGCACGATGGGAAATTACGTGCCGTGTTTATATTTATTATGCACGAGGGGACATTCTGTGCCGTGTTTTATATTGTTATTATGCACGAGGGGACATGACGTGCCGCATCTTTCACTATTTAATCTGTGTTGTCATTTCCCGTTATTATTTTCAGATATTTCAGACTATTATTTTCGTTTCTGTCATTTCAGTATTTGCTATCTCTTACCCCTAGAATGTTCTCCCCGCAACTGTATTCTTGTTTAGTTTATGCTATATTATTGAACTGCACAGGTACATTTTGTTACTGTGTTTTAGCCTCGTCACTACTTCGCCAAGGTTAGGCTCGGCACTTACTCAGTACATGGGGTCAGTTGTACTGATGCTACACCTGCACTTCTTTATGTTTTGCAGATTACGCAGCCGGACCCGGATCCGGAGGACATCATTAGTGGGAGTGTCTTCCAGCTTATCATAGAGGCTTCAAGGTATACCCGCTGGTGTTCGTGAGCCTTGGCGTCTCTTCCATCCCTTTGTCTTCACTTCTGTCTTGTTTTTCCTCTAGTCTCAGAGACAGCTAGGTATTCATTTTTTTCAGACCTGTATTTAGCACTCTTACAGACTGTTCGTGAGTTTGTAACTCTAAGATTTGGGAAATTTGCGCGTTGTTGTATTATGTTGTCCTCATTTAGCTTGAAACCATATATATTTCCGCTGTTAAATTGTGAACCATTTAGTTTATCCTGTTAAATTGATGTTAATATGCTAGTTTATCTTTACACGTTGGCTTGTCTAGTGGGTTCAACGTTAGACGCCATCGCGGCCCGATTGTGGGATTTTGGGGCGTGACATCAGTCAACATTCGAGGACGAATGTTCCAAAAGAGGGGAATGATGTTACGCCCCACAATATTACATCGATATTATGTCCCGCAATATTATATTACGATGATGTTATGCCTTGCAGTACTATACTACGATAATGTTACGCTTCGCAGTATTAAATTACGACGATATTGCACCTTGTAGTATTGTACGTTGAATTTTTCGTAAGGTAATTGACATCAGTCCAAGGAAAAGATTATTTGGAGATTATAAGAATTATTCTATTTCAAACAAGTGATGAGTAAATTCGTGAAGGTGAGAGGGGAAGCAAGTCAAAGAAAATGAATTTAGTCCAAGTTTGGCATGTTGGGATAAAATTCAGGCCGAGCATTAATACCCGATATTAATGGACTAGTACCATATAAGGTACCCCATGACCATAATAGTAAGGTGTATAAGATATGTGAAAAGTGAATATTATTTTAAGTAAGTGAAAATAGTTCTTAATTATGTGGGTAATTGATTGATTATTGAATAATAGGACATTACCTAGTTAATTAAAAATTGGTGGTGGATTAATTAAACTCTTGGATAAGATTAGCATGCCAAAACATGACAGCCCCCTCCTTTTAATTTAAAATGACTCATAAGTCATTACTAATAGGTGGCATGGTTTAGAGATATGGGAACAAGAGTCACCTTATTTATTCAAGAAAAGAGATTCTTTCTAAGGTCTTTACAATTCAAGCTTGCATGGAAACCTTACAAGTTACTACAACCAAGACATCACCCGTTCCTACAATCTTACTATTAGCCATTCTTACAATTGAAAACATTAGCCCTGAATTGACAATTAAGAGGCACTACAATCAGAACATATCCATTCTTCAAATTTTCAACAAAAAACGTGAATTCTTGCAATCAAAGAAAGTCTAACGAGGATTATTAGCAACGTAAAATTTTGCGGTTCTATAGAAGTACGGTGCAATTTTTTCCAAGAACACCATACGGATTTTTGCCTACTCCAAGTATCTTAAGGCTAAGTCCTTCTTTCATTTTGGCATGATCTCGTAATTACACGAGTTTGATAACGAAGCATAAAGAAAAATTTATATCCCGAAATTTACGTATATTTTTCCTAGTCTTGTAAGTACAATATTCATTTGAGTATTTCTTTTTTCCAGTCAAGAGAGCAGAGAGTCTATATATATAGTATTAAAGTATTTTCATTACAATCGAGCTATAATCGATGGGTAGGCCCCTATTGGGCAACCTCTGATCCGATGGTAATTTTCATACGGAGCCTACTGTGGTCGAGCGCCTATGAGCGAGCCTAGTTGGTTGAGATACAGAGCCTAGTATAGCCGAGCGCCTATGAGCGGGCCTACTAAGGTATAGCAGTTATATATATATATATACCGAGCCTTATAGAGCTGAACAACTATGTTACTTACTATATTGAGAGAGTTGAGTCAGTATCAGCAGGTAAGCCTATCTTCAGATTATCTTTGACTTCATGTTACTTTCAATTGTTATATTATCAGTTCAGTTAAGCTTTCAGTATATGGCCTTACATACTCGGTACATTATTTCGTGCTGACATCCCTTTTCTGGGGGCGCTGCATTTCATGCATGCAGGTTCAAACAGACAGACGGGTAGACCTTCTCATTGAGTGTTTCCCGAGTTCAGCTTGATCGATAAGCTCCATGCCTTTCAGAGTTGCCGGGTCTAGAACCTTATGTACATTTTGTATACATATATATATGTATATATGTTATGAGTAGGTTGGGGAGTTGTTCCGATCACAGTATATCCATTAGTAGAGGCTTGTAGACATATCCTGTCAATTAATGCAGTATGTTGGACTTGCAGGCCTTGTAGATATATTTGGTTGGGTTGTCAGTTGTAGTAGTTATGACGGCCTTGTCGGCCCAGCTTTATATTGATACTTAGTCAGCATTCGCAGTTGTACTTCAATGTGGCCCATGGCCAAAGTATGACATCACATGTTCAGAGTTCTTTAGTTGCAAGTTGGTACGCAAGGATAGGTGAGGCGCCAGGTGCCGATCTCGCCCCCCAGGTTCAGGGCATGACTGTATGTTTGGTTGAGGTCCTGGGGACCTCGGATGAGTTTCAGGTGCTTAACGGATGGAAAATTGGACTTGTGCATATTATGAAGTTGCTGGTTTTTTGGTATTTCATGCCTACGGTGGGATGTCCGCAGGTCAGCCCCGCAGAAGCTAGCAGAAGGCCGCAGGTGCGCTTTTGGTCATAAGATCCTCTGAACATAGATGCGAGATGAGGGTTGCATCTGTGCATCCGCAGATGTGGTAAGGTTGTCGTAGAAGCAGATTTGGGGAGGAGGCTGAGTTCATCAGAAGCGGATGAGTGAGCGCAGAAGCGTGTTCGCAGGTGTGGAGTGTAGGGCGCATGTGCGAGTCTAGGAATTTAATGAAATTCTACAGGTACGGAGTTTTAGCCGCAAAAGGGGTAGCGCATATGCGGGTAATTGACCACAGGTGCGGTTTAACTGGCAGAAAAAGGGAAAAATTGAGGGTTTGATTTCATTCTTCATTTTTGGACTTGAGAGCTTGGAATTTGGTGATTTTTCGAGGAATTTTCAGAGGAAGCTTTGAGTTAATGTTTCCTAACTCGATTTTGGTTGTATTTCATTAATATATAGTTGTTTTCATCATTTTATTATGGAAATTGGGTGAGAAAGTTGGGAAATGGGGGAAAAGTCCTTCAACCGAATTTCTGATTTTTTGACTGGGATTAGACATCGGATTTGGATAATTTTGGTATGAGCGAACTCGTGAGTGAATGGGTGTTCATATTTGGTGACTTTTACCCGATTCCGAGACATGGGCCCGGGGAGGCTTTTTGGGGCGAATTTCCAGTTTCTTGCTTTAGCTTTGATTTTAGTAGCTAGATTAGTTCCTCGTAGGTTTATCTATGTTATGTGATTGATTTTGGCTGTATTTGGTCCATTCGGAGTCGAATTTTCATGGAAAGAGCATTGTTTCGGATTGATTTGAGCTTGGTTCGAGGTAAGTGACTTTCCTAACCTTGTGTAGGGGAACTCCCCTTAGGATTGGTACTATTTTTTATATATGAGTTTCTTGTACGTGAGGTGACGAGTACATACAGGGGCTAATTTTTGTAAAAACCCGAATTCTACTAAGTAATAACCTATTTTCCTTCTTATTTGAATCTTATCAGCATGTGTAGTGTCCTGTTAGACTAAAATAGCATGCCTACTTTCCTTAACTATTTATCTTAACTACGTACAACATGTTTAATGAATTACATGTCCTTCCTTAACTTGTACTTAGGTTGAATTGTAGGATTTCGTGTCGTAACTATTGAATTCTATTGTTTGGATGCATATTTAATTTGGGACTACGGAATGATATTTCGGGAGATCCCCGTCTTCTGCATATTTACTTTGGGACTACGGAACGGTATTTCGGGAGATCCCCTGGTCTTGCATATTTACTTTGGGGATACAGAATGGTATTCCGGGAGATCCCCCTGCACATTTACATTTGGGACTACGAGACGGTATCTCGGGAGGTCCCCTGTTGAATTTCTGTGTACTGAGTTGTTGCTTTCTTTGATTTCTTTCTTGTTAAATTTCAGTCTCTATTTTACTGCGATATTTTATTCTGCATTGTTTTACTATATATATATATATACCAGTAGGGCCCTGACCTGACCTCGTCACTACTCGACCGAGATTAGTCTTGGCACTTACTGGGTACCATTGTGGTGTACTCACGTCCTTTCCTGCACATGTTTTTCATGTGCAGACCCAGGTTCTTCTTACCAGCCTCGTTCATAGTTGCAGTCATAGCTGCCAGAGACTGCAAGGTACATCTGCCCGCGCCCGCAGATCCTCAGAGTCCCCTTCTATCCCCTTATGTTCATTTTCCCCTCATTTCTACAGACAGGATGTGTAGAACAGTTAAGATTCATAAAAGATTGTGATGTACAACTTTCCGGGTCTTGGGAGTGTTTTGTACATTTCGGAAGTTGATTATTGTATATACTGAGCGGCATCTCAACTACTTGTTTAAATTATCTATTCTGTTAGCTGTTAATTTTCATGTTTTCATTTCGTTTCCGTAAAGTGTTACGCTTACCTAGTCGTAGAGACTAGGTGCCATCACGACAATTAACGGAGGGAGAATTGGATCATGACAATAAATAATACTTCGCAACTCTTTTTAGATAAGAGTTTCTCATATTATTCAGTGGGCACAGACTATCATCTCCTGCTACCCCATTACTATGTTAAAGTTGTTTACCTAAAGCGTTTTAATTAATTCTAAGTCGTGTCATATGCGTGCACTACCCGTACCATGCCTATGGCCCAGGAGGCTTTGGACCTACTATTTGGGTGGTTCTAGACTTCACTTAGGTTGCTCAAAAATGATAAATCTAAACGACATTCAAAACATGTAGGACTGCATATAAAGATAAATAAATGGCTCAAGTTGGCCTCCACATGTAAGCAATAAATACACGCGAGCAGGTTCATATTACATGCAGTATTAAGACGTGTTGGGATCATTAAGCCCTATAGGCATAATTTCTATATGACTCGGATTGTTAAACGTTTAGGCAGTGTTGTCGTCTTAGGATAGCGAATTTGCAGATTATTATAAATCCTATAGGCATGATTTCTAAGTTAAGGAGGCAGTGAAACCGTGTGAAGACTAAAAATATCCTTGTTTGATTTTATTAGCATACCTTCTAGGCATGTAACAGTACCCAATAGGCAGGATTTCTAAGAGTTGGAAACTGAAACTGGCCCCTATAGACATGTTTACTAGGCGAGTAATATGATAAAAATAACAATAGCTAATTATCAATTAAGGTTCTATAGACATGATATCTAGATGAACATTAGTGATCCTATAGGCATGGTATCTGGGAAATGTTCTGTAGTTGCGCAAATTTAATGAACACTTACTGACATTTGTTTCCTACATGCATGTTGTCTAGTAACACATAGCAATAGACATGGGGAATGAATAAAGTACTTAAGCTCATGCTTTGATAGTAAACAGGTTGAGTGAGTGTGTGATTACTAAAGGCATGGTTTCTACTGGTGTGCAACACATTAGAGCCAAAATAACAAGTAGAGAACATAAGTCCTATAGGCATGCTTTCTACGCATTGTGCGAGAATTAAAATACCCTACCCCTTTTTATTAAACTACCCATCTGTTCAATTACAAAACTATTACAAGCCCAGAATTAACTATGAATAATTACATAAGAAACCACTATAGGCCCAATATAGACAACCCAGTATTTTCCAAGCCTTCGACAGCTCTAGTAGACTCGAGTTCCCAACTCATAAGATCAGTCTAGTAAATCTAAATCCAACGGCCAAGCCCAACATCACATAGAACAAGATACCAAACCCATTTGAAGGACATGGTCACACAAGAGATAAAATAACAGAGCATGAAGTCCACATACTTATTTCTTAGGACTGTAAAGCTGATTATCATCAAAACGCATAGGCAAATTCGTGTGGCATGTTGGCAGGACACACATAAAGCAAGTTCATGCTTACATTTTAGTTATAGGGGACATGATTGATCATCATAGGAAAACAAACTATTTCTAAAGAAATTTCAAACACAGACATGATCAAAACAGCTTAAGACAATTTCAATAAGGGGATCTAATGATGAATGCTGAAGGGTCAACAGAGGTCGACAATTTCTAGGCGAGCAATATGATAACAATAACAATAGCTAATTAGTCAATTAAGGTTCTATAGACATGATATCTAGATGAACATTAGTGATCATATAGGCATGGTACCAACGGCCAAGCCCAATATCACATAGAACCAGATACCAAGCCCAAATGAAGAACATGGTTATACAAGAGATAAACTAACAGAGCAGGAAGTCCACTTACTTATTTCTTAGGACTATAAAGCTTATTATCATCAAGTCGCATAGGAAAATTCGTGTGGCATGTTGACAGGACACATATAATGCAAGTTCATTCTTACATTTTAGTTATAAGGGACATGATTGATCATCATAGGAAAACAAACTATTTCTAAAGAAGTTTCAAATACAGACATGGTCGAAACAGCTTAAGACAATTTCAAACAGGGGATCTAATGATGAATGCTGAAGGGTCAACATAGGTCGACCTTAATAGATTAGTTTAAGCATATGGCATGAAAAAAATAATTTCGTAACAAGGAAAGAGTAGAGCATGTGAAACATTAACAGAACTGAAGAGGCATGTCATGATAATTAACAAGATAAGCATGTTAAGTCTTCCAGAAAAAAATTCCACAGTAAAGCATGATCCAAACTTAGTCTAAAGGGACTTTAGACCTGAGGTTCTTAATCATGATAGTATAATAGAGTCATAATATGGGGAACATCACTTATCACATGAGATCTTAATACACGTATAAAACAAGCTAGTAGGCATGATCTACAACAGTCAACAAGTAGCCTAACATCCTAAGTATAAACCAAAGGTTCCAAAAACCAAAGAATTCACGGTAGAAAAGAATATCCACTTAAGGTTAATAGAAGAGCACTGCCCGAGGTTCATTTGAAGCCCTTCGAAACTCCGACGCACTGAGAAATTTGGGGTTTCTGCTATTCTCTTCGTGTTATTGATAAGCAAGTTTTTGGCTCTTAATCTCTACCTTATTAGCTCGTTAATTCTTCTAATTGGTGAGTGATAAGACTCTTGCTAATTTATTTCTCTTTTATTTGTATTCATGTCATTCTGGCCTTTGTGAATCAATAGGATGTTGTTTGCCTCTATTCATGTTCATATTTGATCTCACTATCCTATACCCCTGTTTTTTTTTATCTGAACTTACTTGGATTCTGAGTTTTGGTGCATGCCTATTTTATGTGTGTAACTTGAATGATTCCCTTAAGCTTGCTCTATTATTTGAATACCTTCACATGTCTTGCCTTGATTTCTTGTATTGAAACTATTAGGGGATCATCCCCTGCCCAGAACTTATTTGAGTGAACTCCTTTCCGATGAGTACTTTATGTATGCTCTACTATTTCCCTGCTTTATGCTCACATGAACCTTATGTGCCAATTACTGTCTCAATGTTTAGTCAAACATGTAGCTCTATTGTGTTTTTCTCAATCATGCACTCTTTAGCATAGCCTAATGCTTCTAGTTGAATTTCAATATACTTAACCTCTTTATTATGCATAGTCGACTGGCATGAGACCTAGGGTGGGCATGTTCTATTAACCTTAAGTGGATATGCTTTTCTACCATGAGTTCTTTGGATTTTGGAACCTTTGGCTTATATTCAGTGTGTTAGGCTGCTTGTTGACTGTTGTAAATCATGCCCACTAGCCTGTTTTATTCAAACAATAAAGTTTAAACTCAAATAATAGTAATCGAACAAGTAAATATGGAAAAAAATTATTCAAACACAAATAAGGAAAAATTATCGATCAAGTTTAAGTAGGAACAAGGAAAGTCACATGCATAGCCTATTTCGAATCAGAACATGTAAAAATTGGACAAACTCTAGTTTGACAAATGGTCAAAATTAGCCAAAATTCTCGGTGAATCAGGCCCATGTGACCTTGTTGAGTGTGTATACAGACGGATTCTCGATTTGAATCTTGTAGGTTGAGGTCGATTGCACTCAATTTGGGTAGGTAATACTTGCCAAAATCAGGCAAGTACTAAGTAATACAACAAACGAATGAATGATAATTAGATTGTACAAATAAGGTAAGTAGATCGTGAAAGAATTTCATGATTTAGCCGGATTTTGAGGGGATTTGGGAGGAGGCATTTCGGGCTTGGTGTAGGAGTGAGAGAATGCAGAGGCGGATGGGGTGTGGGAATGGTATTAAGGTTTAGGTTATGGGTATATAACGAGAATGAGGGATTTATTATGGGTCGTTGATCATTTGAGATCAACGACCAAGAGTAAATAGGAAACTGGGCGAGTCAAAGGTAATGGGTCGTTTGGTTGGGCTGTTGAGGGATCAAAGAAATGGGATTGGTATTTGGGCCTATAATTTGGTCACATAATTAGACTTTTATTGGGCTATAAATTAAATATTCAAAATTTGTTTAAAATAATTTATAAAAAAAATTTATAAGTAATAAAAATATTACTTGTGCAGTAAAATGATTGAAAATAAATAGCTTAATATTAAAAAATATAAACGTGTTATTTTGGCGCAAATAATGTAATAAAAATATAATTATGCATGGATATAGGCTATTATTGCAAAATTATGTAAATAACGTAATAAAACAAATATACTTACATAAAATAAAGTAAAATATTCTGAAACATATATATTGATGCAAATAATAACTTTGGGTAATTAAATCATCACAAAATAGTTTAAGGGGTAACTAATAAATATTCAAGTAATTTAAATGTAATAAAATTAATTTTAAAACTCTAAAAATTAAGAAAAATTATAAAATACTTGTATAAATCTTGTAAATGCAAAAAATGATATTTTGAAAGTATATGTACTTATTTGAAAAATATGAGGGTAAAATTGGATATCAACAGCTAGCCCTCTTTACCCGGGAATGATGAAAGAGTTGTCGGGTAAAGAAAATGATTACCAATTTTGGCCGAATGGAGTGGGAATGGTGTGATTTAAAAACAAATGGGCTGAATTCTGGTTCCTGAATTGCCTAAATATCCTTGGTATTACAAGAATCAGGCCATGTGTAGTTCTAGATCCAACGGTGAACGAAATCGATGGAGTTATTATAAGAGTGGTCGCATGTTTCGAAAAGGATCTTTTGGGTAAGATAGTATCGTAGGCAGAGTCATGAATGTGAAATGAATGTTGTGGGCGTATCATCAGGCAGATGTCTGCACGGTTGTAGAGCGAAAGGTAGGCACTGTCGGTTACGTTTGCAGTAGACAAAGGATGTGAACGTTGTGAACGAAAATCGGAGCGAAGATTTCTCCTGTTTGCATAACAGTTACTCCCGAGTTACCTGCAAAACTTAAAACACGGTGTATGCAAATATATATATGAAAATTTAAACATGATGCAAATTCCCTTTGGACCATGAAGATTGTCTTTGGACGGGGAGGATGATGTCCTCAGGCCATGACATCCTGGGCCATGAAGCATATGACAAGGGATTCGCAGGCCATGAAATGGTGTCCTCGGGCCATGAGGATGATGCCTCTGTACAATGACGCCTTTGAATAATGATGTGCAATTTTAAGAGATCCTCAGGCGATGGAATGGTGTCTCCTGGCTATGAGGATGATGCCTTCGGACTATGACGCCTTCGGACAAAAATGGCGATATTTCAGCCTATGAAATGCAAAGATAGGATGCTTGGTCATGTGCGAGGATGGGACAAGACAAGGCTTAGTCTTGTGTGAGATGAAGGGGCAGTTCTTAGCCTGATGCGAAGAAGGAAGACATCGCTTAGTCTCATGCAACGAAAGGCAGTGTATAGCCTTGTGCAATTACGGAGGAAATGCTTAGCCTTACGCAATAAACGGAAACAATACGTATTCTCATGCAGGGAAAGGCAGTGTTTAGCCTTATGAAATTATGGAGGCAATTCTTAGCCTCATGCAAGAAATGTAGACACTGCTTAGTCTCATGCGAGAAAGGGAGACAATGCTTAGTCTCATGCAAAGAACGGAGACAATGCTTAGTCTTACGCAAGGAAAGCCGGTTCTTAGACTTATGAAATTAGGGAGGCAATGCTTAGCCTCATTCAAGAAGAAGAGACAATGCTTAGTCTCATGTACGGAAAGGCAGTGCTTAGCCTTATGCAAGAAGGGAGGCAATGCTTAGCCTCGTGCAGGAAGAGGAAACAATGCAAGGATAGGCAGTGCTTAGCCTTATGCAAGAAGGGAGACAATGCTTAGCCTCATGCAGGAAGAGGAGACAATGCTTAGTCTCATGCAAGGGAAGGTAATGCTTATCCTTATGCAAGAAAAGGGATGAGCGACAGCGAGAAAGTGAAGTATTTCTTAGCTGGATGTGTTTGCGTTTGGTAACTTGTCGTCACGAAGGTAGTGAGTTGATGTGCCGTATGTATATGTGAGTATTGATGTTTTTCTGTGCTTGCATTCAAAGAAAAATTGTGAGTTTTGGGGGGAGGTTCGGTTCGCGCTCTTGACCCCTTGCTTTGTCTTCACTCTTGTCTTGAAGTCTTGTTTGAGTTACCCTAGGTAACATCTGGCTGTCACAGAAACAAAGTTTTCGAAAAAATATGTATGCATTTGACAAAATATTTGAAAAAATAGTTATTTGAAATGTATTGTAGTATGTGAGATCAAAAAATTTAGATGAACCGGCGACTATGATACATTTAGAGACATTGCCACCTCTTTGCCTTAGAATTTAAAAGGTCCTCCTCAAAATTCTACCCCAGTTTAAATGTATACTTCTGACAATATTTTTCCATTGTTCCACACATGACGATGTTGACTGAACTTGCGATCTTGCCCCAATTTCTAATTATGGTAAAATGAAAATTTTATTAAGATGTGACCGAACCCACAGGGCTGCCTACGTATCTCATCTTAAACGAGAATCAGGCTAAGCGTAGTTCAGTTACATCAAATGAAAAAATGCGAACAATCCTAAACATAGCATCTCTTGACTGCGTCTGAGTTGACAGGTTTTGGAAAAATTTCTCTGTCCATTTCTGCAAGTATAAGTGCTCCTCCTGTTACTACCCGATGAACCATATAGGGACGCTGCCAATTGGGTGAAAACTTTCCCTTGGCTTCATCTTGATGTGGGAAGATCCGTTTTAGCACCAATTACCCCAGTGTAAATTGCCTCGGTCTGACCTTTTTGTTGAAGGCTCTTGCCATCATGTTCTGATAGAGTTGACCGTGGCATATCACATTCATTATTTTACCATCAATGAGAGCTAGTTTCTCGTATCGGCTCTGTACCCATTCGGCATCCCTGAGCTCGTCTTCTTGTATAATTCTTAAAGAATGGATTTTTACTTTGGTAGAAATAACTGCTTCGGTGCCATAAACCAATAGGTAAGGAGTTCCCCAGTTGATGTGTGCATCGTGGTACGATACCCGAGCTAAGAAAATGGCAGCTTCTCGTGCCATTTTTTGTAATTATCTATCATCTTCCTCAATATCTTCTTGATTTCTTTGTTGGCGGCTTCTACGACTCCATTCAAAAGTGGCATGTATGTTGTGGTGTTCTTATGCTTGATTTTGAAGGTATCACACATGGCCTTCATCAGATTGTTGTTGAGATTAGCGGCGGCAGCGATGTTGATTGACTCTGGAACTCCGAACCGATAGACAGTGTGGTCCCTGACAAAATCTACTACAACCTTCTTAGTTACAGTTTTGTAAGATGCGGCATCAAACCATTAATGAAGTAATCTATGGCCACTAGAATGAATCTATGCCCATTCGAAGCGGCAGGCTCGATCGGGCCGATGCCATCTGTCACGACCCAAAATCCATTAAGGTCGTGATGGCACTGGACACCACTGTCGGGCAAGCCAATCATTTAAATAGTTAATAAAATCTTTATTTTTAAAAATTCTTGAAGTCATTCCTTTTTCATTTTCTTAAATAATAATATCTTTAGCAAATGTAAGTAGTGAATAAATTCCATAATCATCCCAGAACCCGGCGTCAAAAGTGCATGAGAAAATATCTAAGAATTATACATGTACTACTATACTTATCCGGAATACAAACTGGACAAGGAATTTCAAGTAAATAAAATACATCTGAGGAAGACTCTGCCGGCTGCGGATCATCTCCGGATGGTGCAGCTCGTCTAAGTCTCCAAGTCAGTCACATCACTGCGTCAAGCAGG
>ML418140.1:116491-151180 GCA_005239525.1 Nicotiana knightiana | reverse complement strand
ATATATATATATATATATATATATATATATATATATATATATATATATATGGGAAAGGTTATGTTGTTATATACGCATCACCACCTGATCAGCTGGTATACGTTGATGATTTGTCCACAGTGGCCGAGATGATATGATTGGATGCCCTTAGACGCTTCATGATGTTATGAACACATGTACCTATGCACGACATGGCATTCATATGCATATGCATGACACTATAAGTATTTCACGATTTATAGAGCTGTCCAGACTTACAGGTTGAGTCATGTACTCTATATCTCTTACATGTTTTTTATGTACTTATTTAAGTGCCTTACATACTCCGTACATTATTCGTACTGCCGTCCATTTTTCCTGGGGACGCTATGTTTCATGCCCGTAGGTTCCGATAGACAAGTCGAGAGTCCTCTAAGTAGGCTATCAGCTCAGCGGAAGATGTTGGTGCGATCCATTTGCTCCGGAGTGGCTTGTTTAGTCAGTATGATTTAGACACGTATTGGTTTGTATGGCAGGGCCCTGTCCCGACCTTGTGGTAAATATGTACTCTTAGAGGCTTGTAGACCGATGTCATGTATACAGATGCTTGTATGGCCTTCTCGGCCTATGTTTTGAGTTTACAAATGATCATGTTAGCTTATACGCCCGTATGTCTCGTATGTAAGTTTTTATATCAGGATGGGTCGTTTTATGTCGGGTATTTCCACATGTTTTATTATATGTATCTGACGACAGCCTCTCTGGCTCATTTACCTATAATAGTATGATACGAAAGATACGTTACGTAGGTACTCGGTTGAGTAAGGTACCGAGTGCCCGTTGCAGCCCATCGGTTTGGGTCGTGAAACTTATAAATGATATAAATTTGTTAAATGTGGAACTAGGAGAGGTAGAACATAATAGAGATGATCTGGTGTCGTACTGGTTGAATTAAACGAAACCATTGAGGTTCTGAAGGAACAAAAATATGCTCTAACAAAATAAAAAACATAGAGTACGAGAGGGATGACCTGTTGGCAGTTGTTGTTGATCTAAAAGAAATAATTGAGGAATTAAAGAGGGGGAATTGTTCTGGGAACATCCAAAAGGGAAAGGAAGTTGCATGTGAGGAACACCTTACTCCCTGCAAGGAGGGAGTGTGTTCTTTGGAATGGCAAAAAGGGATACATTTCGGGAGTAGGATGAGTTGAGAAGACGCTCACTCATTCAATTGAGAATGCGTACTATGTGAATGTCTTGAAATATAGCCTACTGAATATCTCTCAAATTTGCGATAAAGGAAACAAAGTGGAATTCTTATTAAAGACTAGCACTGTCACAAATCTTGTGACTGGTGAATTGGTTCTGTTGGCAAAAAGATTTAAAAATATCTATGCTGCTGATTTTGAGTCTTTGGACAATGAGGATCTTATATGTTTAAGTGTTGTTGATGATGATGCTGAGTTGTGGCACCGAAGATTGGGACATGCAAGCTTTTCATTGATGAACATGTTGGTCAAGAAGGACTTGGTTCGAGGGCTGCCCAAATCAAGGTTCAAATATCACAAGGTTTGTGATGCATGTGTACGAGAAAATCAAGTCAAGTCCTCCTTCAAGCCCATAAATAAATTAAGAACCTCGAGGCCACTCGATCTCTTCCATATGAATCTACGTGGACTTGTGAGGGTGCCAAGTAGAGGAGGAAAGAAGTACATTTTCGTCATAGTTGACGACTACTCCAAATTCACATGGACCTTGTTTCTCAGAACCAAGGATAAAACCTTTCCAGTCTTTGTTGCCTTTGTGAAGCACATTCAAGTGAAGATGATCCATAATATTTTAAGTATAAGGTCTGATTCACAAAGTTCAATATTGCAAATTTCGACAAATTCTATGTTGAAAATGGTATAAATCACAATTTTTAAGCTCCCAGAACACCCCAACAAAATGGTATTGTGGAGAGGAAAAATAGGACTCTTGAAGACATGACAAGTACTATGCTAATTGCTAGTGGTAAACAAGTACACTATCAGGCCCCTCTTAAACAAAACTCCGTATGAGTCGCTGAACGGGGGGAAACCCTAGCTAACTCACCTAATAACATTTGGCTGCAAATTCTTCATTCTCAATAATGGTAAGGAAGCCCTAGGAAAATTTGATTCAAAAAGTGATGAAGGAATCATTCTTGGATATACCTCACAAAGCAAAGCATACAAGGTCTACAACAAAAAGACTCAATATGTTGAAGAAAGCATACATGTAATCTTTGATGATTCACAACACTCATGTGGGAAAGATTCAGATGATAAGATTAATCAAGACGGAGAGCAGTCAAAGGTTCTTGAAGAAGTTATTTATATGGCAAATGAAATGTTGATTTGATGAGTCATGTAAAGGAATCCAACGAAGAGAATATAATAGAACCTCCAGCTGATACAGAAGAATCTAGTTTCTCCACTACAATAACTGAATCAGAACACAGTGTTTCTGATACCGTGCAAGGAACCCCTGATGCTGGGCAGAGAAGCGGTACTCACCCCTCCATAGATGCCAATAATGGATCCCATTCAGAGCAACCTGGGTCCTGACATAATGGGATTCAGGTGTCTAATCGGAAGCACAAAATTTTACACTCCCTCCAAAATGTTATCACTCCTCTTGATTTAGGAATTAAAACCAGATCAAAGACAAGAAGCCCGCTTGCCTTCTCAGCTTTCCTTTCTCAAATTGATCCCAAAAATATCAAGGAAGCATTGAAAGATGCTGACTGGATTAATGCTATGCAAGATGAACCCCATCAATTTGATACGAACCGTGTATGGCACCTAGTTCCTCGACCCTCAGACGAAACTATTATAGGAACCAGGTGGGTGTTCAGAAACAAGCTTGGTGAGTTTGAAAATACAAGAAGGAACAAGCCCAGGTTAGTAGCTCAAGGCTACAATCAAGAAGAAGGGATTGACTATGATGATACTTTTGCCCTAGTTGCTCGAATGGAAGCCATCGCATTCCTCATTGTCTTTGTATCTCATACGGAATTCAAATTGTTCCAAATGGATGTCCAGCGTACATTTCTGAATAGATATTTAAAGGAAGAAGTCTTTCTCAAACAACCACCTGGTTTTGAGTGTCCTGAGCATCCTGAACATGTATTCAATTTTGACAAGGCACTATATGGCTGAAACATGCCCCTCATGCATGTTATGAAACGTTGTCCAAGTTCCTTCTGAAAAATGGCTTTACAAGAGGAAAAATTGACAACACCCTATTTTTGAAGAAATGAGGGGGAAACTGCTCATTGTGCAAGTTTATGTCGAAGACATCATCTTTGGCACAAAATATGATTCCTTGTGTGATGAGTTTGTAAAGCTTATGGGAAGCGAGTTTGAAATGAGCATGATGGGGGAATTGAATTTTTTCTTAGGGTTGCAAGGTTAAGAAAACCCCTAAGGGAATGATGATAAGTCGGCAGAAGTACATTAAAGAGCTTCTGAATTTGAGATAGAAAGTTCAAAAACCATTGATACTCCTATTGCCACTTCCACTCGTCTAGATATGGATGAACGTGGTTCTCCTATGAACAAAACCATGTAAGAGGTATCATTGGTTCACTCTTATATCTCATAGCTAGCGGACCTGATATTGTATTCAGTGTGGGATTATGTTCAAGATTTCAATCCAACCCAAAAGAATCTCATCTGAAAGATGGCAAGAGGATTCTAAGGTGTCTATAAGAACGCAAGACCTAGTTCTCTACTATCCTTCAGGAAGCAATTTTGATTTAATTGGGTATGTTGATGCTGGTTAACTAGTGGATAGAAAGAGCACATCTAGCATGTCACACTTTTTGGGGTCATGCTTAATCTCATGGGGTACAAATAAAAAAAAACTTTGTGGATCTTCCAACTGGAGAAGCTGAATATCTTGCAGCCGCCTCTTGCTGTGCTCAGCTGCTGTCGATCAAGAAACAACTGGAGGATTTCAGTATATTTTCATATTGTGTGCCACTACTGTGTTATAACAAAAATGCTCTCAACATGGCAAAGAACTCGTTTCATCATAATCGAACAAAGCACATTGATGTGCAACATTATTTTCTCAGGGATAATGTTGAAAATGGCCTCATCTGCATGAAGTTTTCAAAACAAAGGACCATGTAGAAGATATCTTCACCAAAGCATTAAGCATAGAGCGCTTTGAAAAGAATCGAGTCGCATTAGGGTTGATAAAATCAAACTGAGTACAAGGTCCCTCAAAGATTGGCCATGAGGGAATGAATAGGTACTGCTAAAAAGTGTTTTTTGGAAAACTCTAACTCATCTCTATAGCGTTAGAGGTAAACACACATGGGAATTATAGAGTAAACAAGCAACCAATAACCTTGCATCTAGGTAAAAGGATGAAGCCCACATTTACAAAACTCAATCAAGGAACCTGGTTCCTTTGACTCAGGTTAGTAGATCCTTTTACAATCATGCACACTTTAAATAGCTATAAAAGTGCCACGTCATTAACTATTTCTATATCTCTCTCTCTCATCTGTTGAAAATCCAAATGTCACACCCGTTACAAACCGGCCCATTTACCCAGTACGTCAAGCCCATTTGTAACCGGTCCCTCACCCTCTCTAAATAACACCAAAAGACGTCTATTTCCCAAATATCCACATCAAAGCCACAAAAGTCTCTTCTATTTCAAATGAAAACCCTGTCTTTCTCGTGTCCCTACTTCCAAACTCCACTATGTCTCAGAATCCATAGCTTTCAAGAGCTACCAGTGTCATTCCTACTGTGCCTTTGTCTCACGAAGCACAAGAGTGTGTGTCTGAATCTTAACATTTACCTAGTCAAAAACCCACACCTGACCAACAACCACCAACTGTTTATTCTCTAACTCCATCAATTTTTGGTTCTCACCGCAGTTGTAGACTCAAAACCCCAAAAGATTCGTCTCTACAACCTCTCACTCTGCCCCGCCAGAAAAACTGATAGACGACAAAACAGTACATGGAGATGAGGGACAAGAGGTTTCCAGTCAGCATGTTGGGGAAATCTCTAAAACCCAACAAGATCTTGTTGGTAGTTCGAAGTATCAGCAGTGTGCGCTCCACGCTTTGATCTGAATATTGCCACTCTGACTAGTAATGTTCCTCCTACATCTTTTGATTCTATTTTGGGGGTAAATGAGGAAGAAACCATTGAGAACATGCTACTGATCGCTATAGAGGGAGGATTGGTTGGAGGATATGAGTATGATGATGAGACCATTGGGTCTCAGGGGGAAGGTGAAAGTCATAGAGCTAAGGGTGGGGAACTGGTGCCTTTTGAATATTTGGCACCAGTCAGTACTACTGGGAAAACAACAGAGGGCCTGATCCCTCTGCCCCAGAAGAGCACTCTAGTCCTTCTTGGGATACCCCCTACTCCTCAAAAGAGCCACAAGTCAGTACTGATCCAGCTCCATTTACTCATTTTGATGCTAAGCCTTTGATCTTTGTTATTCCTGAAACGAGACCTCTCTCTGAAGAGGAAAATGAAAATAGTGAGGAAGACTATGATAATGTGACTGTGGCAAGTTTCATTTCTACTTTAAGTGGTAGGGCAGTTCCTAAAGAGCCTATTCTTGTAAGACCCACTACCATGCTGCAAAAGAAAGAAGCTTATGAGACAGTTTTGAAGAAAAACAAAGAGGAAAAAAAAGAAGGAGGTTGATGAAAAGGGACAACAAGTAAATGAGGAGGATATGCCTCCGGCACATGTTGTCCATGTTGAAGATGAAGAGGTGAATGATTAACCGGCTTCCTTAATTCGTAAATCCTTTAAGAAACCAGTGATTCATAATCCCAAAAGAGATCCATATGTGAAAACAGTAGAGGGGAAAAGTGTCGAGGGAGAGATGTCTGGTGAGAAATCTTGTGAGAAGTCTGATATGAGGAAGGATAGTGACAAAGAGGAACATGGTTCCTCCATGAAGGCCAAAGTGATTGTGTCAAAGCCTGACATCGGAGAACAATTTAGGAAGGAGAGGGTTCTATGGGGTAGAACTTTTGAAGCCGACATTCTCGAAATGTCAAAGATGAGACAACTGTTTGACATTTCTGAGTTTCAGAGTGGACTCATTTGTTCACTAATGAGAGTCCCAAGGTTTATGAGGAAGAAGTTCGTAGATTCTACGCAGATATGTTTACAATAGAACATGATAACATTTTCTTTAAGGTAATGGAGTAGATTTTATGATTGACGAGGCTGTTATGCGCAATATTTTGGGAGTTGCTACTGAAGGGCTCTTATCCATTAAAGGGACTTGTTCTTCTAACTATCGAAGATTCATTCTGAAGGATCAAGCCCTCCAACAGGGGAAACGGGTTCACATGAAGGACCTTCTTCCAGTGTATCAACTTATGTTTGAAATGGTGAATAAGGTCTTGCTTTTATATGCAGAAAGATTCAATTACTTCAAAAGAATACCTATTCCTCATGGTAGCTCTGGATTTCTATACCACCATCAATTTTCCTGGTCTTATGATTGAACACACGGATTAGGTTGTAGACTTCAAGGGCGGAAACCATAGTTCACCTTATGGGTTCTTTCTCACTAAGGTGTTTTAATTCTTCAAAGTCCATTGCGAAGAGAAATAATGGGAACTCGCAAGAAAACTTTCTCAAGGACAACCTTGGAGGAATGTGAGTGTATTAATAAGAAATGGGGTGCTGGCAGCAATTCGACCACTTCTCATTGATTGATGTCCAAAATGCTGCAAACGATGAAATAAGGAGGTTGAAGGAATGTAATGCCACATGGTTCTAGTAGTGCACAAGGAACAATGGTTGCTCGCCTGACCATTGAAAATGTAGATCTCAGGAAATAGGTTGAGGACCTGAAAGAGCGGTTGATTAACGAGCAAGTGTCTGCAAATTCTCGAATGGACATTCTTCTCAGAACCTTTGCCTCCTAATCTTTCCCTCCCCCTTGTAGTTCCCCTTAAATAGTTCCCTTCCCAGTGTTGAGTTAAATGATGTATGTCCTACCCTAGTGTCTTTTATCATTCCTATGACTGGTAATTTAAGTTGTTTTTTTTGTGAATGTTTTTGTAATAATGGTTCAACTATCTCTTATTTTTTCTCTTTAAATTAATGAGCATCTCAGCTATTTCTATGCATGTTATACTCTTGCGCTATGTTTTTAACAATGTTGTGTGCACACATGTGGCGTGAGTTAACTTTGCTAGACTTTTATTCTTTTGCATTTACTTGTGTATAATCTTTTCATGATGCCAAATGGGGAAAGAAAATTGAGAAGGAAAACATGGGAATAGATCCTCAGGTTCTCAGGGGAAATAAAATCTTTTTGTAGGAAAATCTGGTTCTCAGGGGGAACTTCAATTATAAGTTTTTCGTCATCAAAAAGAGAGAAATTGTTAAGTTACGTGCCTTTTGTGTATTTTGATGATCTAACAAAAAACTTAATAAGAACCATATTGGGAATGTGTTACACATCCTCAAAGTGCTCAAGAACAAGTCTCAAGTCTGGCACAAGTCCCAACAACATGAGTCAAAGAAACGGGAGATGTAATAGATACATTTAGATAGAGCTGAGATGAGCAATCCACTATATAAAAGAGAGTCTAACATATCGAGAGAACAACCTCATGAAGTGGCAACCACAAGTGACAGACTAACACTTGTCCCGAAATTCTCCCACCAAACAAGACTCTCAAACCCCATATAGCAACATTGCGGATGCTACTGAATTAAAATAAAGGATCCTCAATTTATAAAAGTCTAAACCGTTTTTCCTACAAGATAAGGGACTAGCCAGTAATGAGAGATTTATAATTTCTTTCTACAAAAAGGAAAACTCAATAATGGTAAAATGTTTTTCTTTCCTTCAAGACATAGAAAAACCAAGTATGGTAAGAAAATCAGGATAAACACCTAATAATATTCCCCCATGACCTCAATTTTTTGACAAAACAAACTTGATCAACCTTCTTCACATAACCTTCAACAGGTCGCATCTCCAAATCTCCACCGCAAAGGTTGTCTCAACATAAGGAGCACTTCGGTCAAAATTTTCAGACAAAAATTATCATTACCGCCAAATAGGTTACATGTAGAACTAAACCGGCCAAGATGAACTTGTCTTGAACATCTCTTTGATATCACTTGTTATGACATAAATAATCATGCGTCATGTGGAAGCTAGCAACGTATATCTTCAATGACGATAAATAATACAAGAAAAGAGATATATATCAAAAGAGATACAAACATTTAACGTGGTTCCGCCAATTGACCTACATCCATGGGAGGAGATGAGCAATCCACTATATAAAAGAGAGTACGACATATTGGGAGAACAACCTCATAAAGAGGCAAACACAAGTGACAAGCTAACACTTATCCCTAAATTCTCCTACCTAAGAAAGACTCTCAAACACCATATGACTATATTGTGGATGCTACTAAATGATAAGAAAGGATCTTTAATTTTCATAAGTCCAAACCTTTTCCTACAAGAAAAGGGACTAGCTAATTATGGAAGATTTATAATTTCCTTCTACATACAGGAACCCAATTATAGTAATATGTTGTCATTTCCTTCAAGAGACAGAAAAACCAAATATAGTAAGAAAATCGGGACAAACATCTAACAATTCTCCCTCTTGGCATGAATTTTCTGACAAGACAAACTTCAACCACCTTCATCACATAACCTTCAACAAGTTGCATCTCCAAATCTCTACCGCAAAATTTTTCTAAATATGAGTAGCGCTCCAGTCAAATTTCTCACACAAAAATTATGATTACTGTCAAATAGGTTGCGGCTAGAACTAAATCCGCCAAGATGAACCTGACTGGAACATCGCTCTGATACCACTTGTTATGACCAAAATAAGCATGTCATGCGAAAGCTAGCAAAGCATACCTTCAACGACAATAAATCAGAGAAGAAAAGAGAAATTTACCGGAAGAGACACAAACATTTAATGTGGTTCGATCAATTGACCTACGTCCACGGGCGAAGATGAGCAATCGACTATATAAAAGAGAGTACAACATATCGAGAGAACAACCTTACAAAGATACAAACACAAGTGACATGCTAACACTTGTGTCACGACCCAAATCTCAAGTGACAGGCTAACACTTGTGTCATGACCCAAATCTCACATGTCTTGATGACGCCTATTATAATACTAGGCAAGCCTACAACTACAATAAACCAATCATTCATTTAGTTTGAAGACATAATAAAATAAGTTTAAGAGTAAGATCCCAGAAATATTTAAACAAAAATATCTCAACTCAATACAATATTCACCCAAAATTCATTGTCACTGAGTACATGAGCATTGAAAAGCACACACAAGTATAAGTGGTCGACAAGTAATACATGATTGTATGTCCAAAATTGTACTCACAGGGACTTGGGATTAAATATCAACACAATTAAATCCAAAAAATTAATCTATTCAAGCGATTCCTAAAGTATGAATATTTAACTACAATAATCTAGAGTAGCAAACTAAGAAATTAAAGAAACAAGTTGGCCAAATTTAGAGACGAATTCAATGAGAGACGATATTATAGAGATATGGGTTAGCTAACAATCCCGTTGAGTCTTCCACTTAAATTTTCTAACTAATTTATCTGTTTTATTGGTTGGCAGTGTTAATATTACTCGTTGCCTTCTCCCGAAGTATTAACTTGATGCCTATATTCCTATGAAATTAGTATCAACAAGAACGCATTAATAATTCCTATATAGTAACCAAGAAAGGTTATTAGGTATATCCCTATCCTAATCGCAAATCCATTCACGATGCTCGAGTTCAAGATCTTTCTCTATTCAATCTTATTTGCAATCTAAAATTCTCTCTCCCGAGTTCAATCCTAGATTCGTAGATAGTATGCAATTGGTGATCAAGCAATCAAATAATTAAGAGAAATATTAAACAAATAAACCAATATGATAAAATATTAAGAATAATTCAAATTTCAAAGTACAATGTTCATGTAGCACCCAAAACTCTAGATCTAAAACCTATAAAGTTAAAGGAAGAGAAGAGAAGAAAAACTAGTTAGAGACCTCCTCCAAGCGTGGTTTGATTTCACCCCTTCAAAATGGCGTGTTCTTCTCCCAAAAATATTTTAGATCTCCTCCAAATTATGTTAAAACCCCTTGCATACGAGTTGGGGCCGTGATTGGCGGAAATAATCTTGTTCCGGGCAAAATAGGAAATCATGAAATAGGGTCCATGCAAGCGCCTCGCGTTGTCCCTGGCCCACAAACCAGAAATGTTTTGGCGTTTAAATCCTTGCTGCATTTTGCTTTGTATTTCATTCTTTCCTTTTGTCTCACCCTTGGGGGGACAAACACCAAAGTGTGTCCCCCCTTTGTCTCCTCCCTTTTTTTCCTTCTTTTTTTCTTTCGCGTTTTATTTAATTTTGCTTCAAATATCTTCATCTTCACACCGCTTTATTCTTACACAGTTAAAATATAATATTAAGCACAAAGTAATATAATTAATGCTCAAAATATGATTAAAAATTCTATAATCCGAGGCAATAAAGGTTAAATATATGCATTTCTGGCCGAACATGAACACCCCACACTTAGACTCTTGCTCGTTCTCGAGTAAGCATTAAAACCACTCTCAATAAATCAAGCCTAGAAATACCACCAATCAGGTTGATACTATCAATTAGGCCTTATAGCAACTCAAACCATTAGATATATAATCCCTTATCATCGTGCCAGATATACCAGTCACAAACAAACAAACAACAAACTTCTAACCTCCTAACGTCAGAGACAGACTCTAACTTAAAAAATTTAAGCTTGCTCACCTACTCTGTCAAAGAAGTTAATATCATCACCTATCTATCATGAAACTTGTGCCCTCACAAGAATAAATAGTTATCACACTCAAATCAAAGAGTGAATGTAATTTAAGGACATAACATCAAAGAACAAATCTCGCATTCACAAACAAATTCACATGTATGCACAAAGAACCATAGGCTTGCCCATTATGTACATCTCTACTAATTAAGTGTGCTCGAATATAATCAAATATGACTTAATTTTCTCTAAGCACTTTGCATTTTTAGACTTCATCACCCATTAATTTCTACTCAGCCCTCTCTTCATCAATTGTTTCAAAAGTATTTCCCTAATATCAAGAACATTTCATTTTTTTAAAGAAAATTTTCATTCTTTTTTTTTTCACATTCTTTTCAAGAGGGCCTTTTAATCACTTTTCAATTATCGTCGTGTCACAATTTTTCACTTCATCATCCCTTTCTTCAAATTTATCAATTAATATCACAGTGTAAGCAACAGTGCTCAAGGAAGCAGGGTGCAAAAACTAGGGATTCAACAAACGAATCAAGGAAAAAATATGGCTTCCAAACAAAAGGCTACAGGCTCATGGGGCTAACTAATGGTACAATATCTGAAAAGGCTAAAATTCCCAAAACATATCAAAGAAAGCCTATCATCATCTTCCAACCAGAGTAATACTTTTATTTCGTTTTAATAACATACAAGGCAAGTTCTAAAGTAAGATGAAAAACATGAAATATATGTATGAAATCCTCACCCCACATGGAACAAGTATCAATCAATATGGATCAGTTATACTATAAGACAACCATGATCATAGAGATCGACAAAATAAAATAAGCTACAATTGCTATTATGTGAGGAAATAATGGGTAAATAAATGTATTTCCAGCAGAACAACCGACCCAATATACACAATAAGTACCAAGACTAAAGGCTGAAAGCAGTAACGAGCTCAATAGGTACAGTCGAAATATAGAAATAACAGCACAAAAACGTTGGCATGCTTTGTTCAACAATTAAAGCTCAAACAGGTAAAATATGCCAAGTGTAACTGAAATGAGGAATGATACATCTCGATATCTACATGTAAATTATGTATGCCAATTGTAATGCAAAACAGTGATGAAATAATATGCATACTATCTGAGTATCAAATCACTTAGTCCTCATATTCACTCAATCCTTACATTCACTGACTCCTCACAGTCACTTAGTCCTCACAACCACTTAATCCTCCCAATCGCTCGGCACTCGACTCAGTACATGCGCTCACTGCTTATAAGTCAGACTCTAGAGGGGCAGATCCTGCCCAAGTGCTATAATAAGCCAATCATGGCATGAATCAATAAAGGCTGCTGCAGCTTGCAGCCTGGTCCCATAAATATCCTCACAATAAGGCCCTTGGCCTCACTTAAACATCAATATTTCCATTCCCTCGGGCTCACAAGTATCATGGTAATCGGGCCAAACAATGATGGTAAGATGCAACAATAAATGACACCAGAGACTGAGATATGATATTAAAGTGATAGATGTGACTGAGTACCTAATTGAAAATTAAGCAAGTAATTTAATAACAACATGACCTACATGGGTCCCAAAAATACCAATATGTGGACCAAACATGATTTCTCACATGAATCACAACTCAATTTCTTTATGATTTCTAACATGAATCACTACTCAATTCTTTAACGTATGGGAAATACGTGGCAAATAACAAGTTATATGACTAGAAAGTTCCATGGAATCGACCGAGTCACAAATTCCAACGTTGCCTGCCTACACGCCTGTCACCTAGCATGTGCGTCAACTCAACACCAGTTACATAATACGTAAATAAGCGATTCATACCATCCGAACAAAGTTTAGAAGTGTTGCTTACCTTAAACCGTGAAAATCTCTACTCCGACAAGATTTTTCCTTGTGAATCGGCCTTCGAACGAATCTAATCTAGCCACAAAAAACTTGATACAATCAACACAGGCGATAGGAATCAATTTCATATGAAAAGGCTAAGTTCTTAAGAAAAAGTCAAAAAAGTCACCTAAAAACGTCAACCCCGGGACCACATCTCGGAATCTGAAAAAAATAAAAAATTTTGAACACTCATTCAACCACGAGTCCAACCATATCAAAATTACTCAAATCTGACTACAACTCGACCTTCAAATCCTCAAATTAAAGCCTAGGAAGTTTCTACAAATGTTTCCCAAATCACTTACTAAATGATGAATTCAATAACATATTCATGTAATTTAATAAAAACCAAGTTAGAATCACTTACCCAATCACTCCGTTGAAAATCTAATCAAGAAGCTCCTCAATCCGAGCTCCCAAAATCAAATTGAGAAATATAACTCAAACCCTTGTTTATGATATTTTATAATCTGCCCAGACGTCCTTTCATCGCGAACACGAAAAGTGCCTCGCGTTCGCGAGCACAAAACTCAGTTTGCCGGAAATTCTTTTACACGAACACAAAATCTCCCACGCAAACGCGACTCACCAACTCCCAAGACAACGCGATCGCAGACATCATTACGTGATCGTGAATAACAAATTTGCGTGAACCTAATATTCTCTTTTCCTCTTCGTGAACGAGACTATACTCATGTGTTCGTGATCCTCACAAACTAACGCGACCGCAGACCCAAACTCGCGAATGCGTAGAAAAAATCCCAGCGCCCAAAATAACACTTCACGATCGCGATCCTCTTCTCGCGTTCGTATACAAGAAAACCAGCACCAGCAAAATCATAATTCTTCCAAGGTTCAAAAAGTCGAACATGATCCGAATCACACCTAAGGCCTCCGAGAGCTCAACCAACATACCAAAACGTCCTAGAATACGATACAAACCTAGTTGAGGCATCAAATCACATCAAACAATATCAAAAACACGAACCGCACCCCAATTCAAGCCTAATGAACTTATGAACTTCTAACTTCTACATTTGATGCCGAAACCTCTCAGATCAACTCTGATTGACATGAAATTTTACAAACATGTCATAAATGATACAACAGGACTATTCCAACTTACAGAACCAAAATCCAGGCCCAGTAACCACAAAGCCAACTCTCGATCAAACTTCTCAACTCTCCAAACTTCTAATTCTCCAACTTTCGCCATTTCAGGCCAAAATCACATACGGACCTCCAAATGAATATCCAGACACACTCCTAAGTCCAAAATAACCATAAGGAGCTATGGGAACCATCAAAAATCCATTCTGGAATCTTTTACACATAAGTCAACATCATGTCAACTCTTTCATTTTAAGCTTCCAATTTTGGGACTAAGTGTCCCATTCCATTCTGAAACATCCCCAGAACTGAACCAACCACCCCACCAAGTCACATAACAACAATTAAGCATCGAATAAGAAATAATGAGGGAACGGGGCTACAACACTAAAAACGACCGGCCAGGTCGTTACAATCCTGCCCCTCTTAAACAAAAAATTCATCCTCGAACGGGTCTAGAATTATACATGGACTCTCAAATAGGCATGGATATCTGTTTCACATCTCCCGCTCAGTATCCCAAGTAGCCTCCTCGATTGGTTGACCTCTCCATTGCACCTTCACTAAAGCTATATTCTTTGACCTCAAATTTTGAACCTCCAATCCAAAATGACAAGAGGCTCTACATCATAAGACAAATTGCCATCCAATTGAACTATGTTGAAGTCCAAAATATGAGACGGATCGTCAAATTCCGGAGTATGGATACGTGAAACATTAGATGAACACTCGATAGACTAGACGGTAATGCAAGCCTGCAAGCCACCTCCCCAATACTCTCAAGCACCTCAGACGGGCCAATATACCGAGGGCTCAACATGCCCTTCATCTAGAACCGCATAACAACCTTCATGGATGAAACTCTGAGTAGTACCTTCTCCCCCACCATGTAAGCAACATCACAAACCTTTCGATCGGCATAGCACTTCTTCCTATACTACATCGTGTGAAGCCGATCCTAAATCAACTTTACCTTGTCCAAAGCATCCTGAACCAAGCCAGTACCCAATAGTCTAGTCTCACCCAGCTAAAAACATCCCACTAGAGACCGACACCGTCTCCCATACATAGCCTTATATGGAGCCATCTGAATGCTCTATTAGTAGCTATTATTGCAGGCAAACTCCGCAAGCGGTAGAAATTGATCCTAAGAATCCCCAAAGTCTATGGCACAAGCACGCATCATATCCTCCAATATCTTAATAGTGGGCTCGGACTGCCCATCCGTATGAGGGTGGAATGTTGTACTCAACTCAACCTATGTGCCTAACACTCGATTCACTGCTCTCCAAAACTGCGATGTAAATTGCGTGCCCCGGTCTGAAATAATGTACGCCAGTACATAGTGAAGTAAAACAGTCTCACGAATGTAGATCTTAGCTAACCGCTCCGAAGAATAAGTAGTCCCAACTGGAATGAAAACCGCGGACTTAGCCAACCTATCCACAATCACCCAAATAGCATCAAACATCCTCGAAGTCTTTGGAAGCCTAACTACAAAATCCATGGTGATACTCTCCAATTTTCACTCCAGAATCTCAAGCCTCTAAAGCAATCCGCCCGGTCTCTAATGCTTATACTTCACTGCTAAAAATTTAGGAACCGAGCTACAAACCCCACTATGTCTTGCTTGATCCTCCTCCACCAATAGTGTTGACTCAAGTTCTGATACATCTTTGCGGCACTCGGATGAATGGTATACCGCGAACTGTGGGCCTCCTAAAGAATTAGCTCACGTAGACCATCCACATTGGGCACAAAATCCGAAACCTGCATCTATAACACGCCATCATCTCCAATAGTAACATCCTTGGCATCAACGTGCTGAACGGTGTGCTTAAGGACAAGCAAATGAGGATCATAATACTGACGCTCTCTGATGGGATCTTATAAGGATGACCGAGAAACCACAAAAGCTAGAACCCAACTGGGCTCCGAAACATCTAATCTCACGAGCTGGTTGGCCAAGGCCTGCACATATGATGCAAGCGGTCTCTCACCAACAGTAATAAATGCAAGGCTATCCATACTCACCACCTTTCTATTCAAGGCATCGGCCATCATTGGCCTTCCCGCGATGATACAAAACCATCTTCGCTGCCTCAAATTTGGATCCTCTTATTTGAACAAGTGCTGGAGACTTCGATGATCCGTAAATACCTCATAAGACACACCGTAGAGATCATGCCTCTAAATCTTCAGTGCATGAATGATGTCTGCTAGCTCCAAATCATCAACAGGGTAGTTCTTTTCATGGAGCTTTAAGTGGCGCGAATTATTAGAAATCACTCTACCCTCCTGCATCAGGACATACCCAATACCAATCCGATAAGCATCACAATACATTATATAAGAGCCTGACGCTAAAGGCAAAACTAGAACAGGAGTTGTGGTCAAGGAAGTGTTGAGATTCTAAAAGCTCTCCTCATACTCATCCGACCACCTCAAAGGAGCACCCTTTTGGGTCAACCTAGTCAAAGGCGCTGCAATGGACAAGAAACCCTCCATGAAGCGACGATAATATCCGGCCAAGACGAGAAAGTTCTGAATCTTCATATCTGAAGACGGTCTGGGCCAACTTTGAACCGCCTTTATCTTTTTTTAGATCCACCTTAATCGCCTCATTGGACACCATGTTCCCGAAGAATGCCATCGACATCTCTCACAAAGGCCAAATATGACAAACACCACTTCCTAACCATCCGCGAGGCCTTCAAATATAAAATTACCTTGTTGGGAACATAATCCAGAGAACCTCTCAACTCGATCCTTGGCAACCCCGACATTGCCAATGTCACGGTCTTAGCGTGACAATCCAGAATAGCATGACATGGAGAAAACTAATCCATACCCAAAATCACGTCGAAATAAACAATACCAAGTAATAAGAGGTCAACTCCTGTTTCCAACCCTCCAATGGTCACCACACACGACCGATACACATGGTCAACAACAATAGTATTGCCCACCGACATAGATACATAATTAGGTGAAACTAAGGTCTCATAGAGCATATCCACACAACGAGTAAAATAGGATGATACATAGGAATAAGTAGAACCAAGGTCAAATAATGCGGAAACATCTCTGTGGCACACTGAAACAATACCTGTGATTACTTCATCTGAAGCAACAACCTCTGACCGGGAAAGAATATCATAGAATCGAGTTTGATCGCCACCTGATCGGCTTCCCCCTTTAGAGAAACCTCTAGCTGCCTGAGCCCTACCCAAAGCTGGATGAGCGAGTGGGTGAAGTAATTGGTGCGGAAGCCGCCGCTTGACCCCTCTGCTGAACTAGACCTCCTAAGCAATGAGGACACCGTCTCAACACATGGCCAAACTCAACACACTCAAAATAAGTCCCCACTAATGGTGGGGACTGAATCGGGCCCTGAGAACCAGAATAACTACTAGAAGAACCTAGCATAGATGAACTGAACCGACGGAGCATGCAATGAACTTTGAGTTGGGATAGCACTTAGATATAAATTACCCCGGACGAGCATTGTATGAACCATGGCTAGCTGATGCACCTCGAAGAACCTGAGGAGCCATATGAGCGGGCCTATAAGGACAACGCCTACTGTGGTAGGAATTCCCCCAGAAAGAACCCTACTGAAACCACCTAAACCATGAGGCCTCTTGGCCTCTCTATCCTCACGCTCTTGACTACATACCAACTCTAGCCGACGAGTAATATCAACCACCTCATCGAACCTAGCATCTAATGCATTCTCCTGAGTCATAACAAAGTACAACTAATAGCTGAGACCATCAATGAACTTCCTAATCTTCTCCCTCTCTGTAGGAACCAACCAGATCGCCTGACGAACCAACTCTGAAAATCTCATCTCGTACTGGGTCACAGACATGCCCTCGTAGCGTAGCAGCACAAACTACCTACATAATTCCTTTATGCGGGTCGCTGGCACAAACTTCTCCGAGAAGAGAATAGAGAACTCATGCCATAAAAGTAGTGCAACATCGGTTGGCCTGCTCCGCTCATAGGCCTCCACAATCTAAAGGCTTCCCCCGTCAGCTAAAAAGAAGTAAATGAGACTTCACTAGTCTCCAGAATACCCGTCGTGCAAAGAATCTGTTGGTACCTATCCAAGAAGTCCTATGAATCCTCAGACTCAGCCACACTAAATGTTGGAGGCTTGAGCCTCCCAAACCTCTCTAGTCTATTCTTCTCCTCATCACTCATAATGGGTCCCACCTATGCCTGAGCAACTACAACCGATTGGGCTGATAGTACCCTGGGTGTTAGAAGTTCATGCATCACCTGCTCTAGAGTACGGGCGGCGAGAGTCTCAGCACCTCCCCGGGCCTGAGAAGTGGCTGTTGCGGCAGAAACTGACACCGTCTGAGCAAGGCTAGTGCAAACAGTCAATATTTGGGCTAGAGCCTCTTGAAGTCCTGGAAATACAATGGGCACATCTTGTGCCTGAGTTGGTCCCACTGGCTCAACGACATCTGGAAACTGCACCCGAGCTAGAGCAATTGGTGGATCTGCAGGTGCTTCTCGACCTACTATACAAGCTGCACCTCGGCCACTGCCTTGTCCCCAGCCTCTAGAGGCCCTAGGTAGTGGTACTGGTGGCCATACGCCCGGTACGGTGGCAAGTGTCGTCAACAACTATGAGGGAATAGAATAACAAAAGTTTAGTTTCCAGAATCAACAAATTCACATGACGAGAACACAAAAAAGTGAAGTTTTCCTAATGGGTTGCATACTCTCAAAGATAAGTACAAATGTCTCTGTACCGATCCGCAAGACTCTACATAACCTGCCCATGACTCATGAGACCTATATAACCTATGCTCTAACACTAACTTGTCACGACCCAAATCTCACATGTCATGAAGGCGCCTATCGTAATACTAGGCAAGCCGACAACCACAATAAACCATGCATTCTTTAAGTTTGTAGACATAATAAAATAAGTTTAAGAGTAAGATCTCATAAATACAGATACAAAAGTATCGCGACTCAGTAGAATATTCTCGCAAAATTCGGGATTCACTAAGAACATGAGCATCAATACTATAACTGGTCTGAAACACCGTCTAGAAAGATAGAACAGTCTAGATAAAAACTAAAAGATAAAGGAGGAGAGTCAAGTTCTTCGGACGCCAACGCAGTTACCTCAAAAATCTCCGAACTGATAATGATCCAAAATCAGCAACCACCGTACCCCGGAAGTACCTAGATCTGCACACGAAGTGCAGACTGTAGTATGAGTACAACTAACCCAATGTAATCAATAAGTAACAAGACTAACCTCGGTTTAAAAGCAGCGATGAACTCGACATGTACAATCGAAATATAGAAATAACAGTAAAGAAATGTAGGCATGCTTTTATGTTCAACAAATAAAGCGCAAACATGTAAAATATTCCATGTGTAATTGAAATGAGGAATGATACATCTCGATATCTACATATAAATTATGTATAACAATTGTAAAGCAAAACAGTGATGAAATCATATGCCTACTCTCTAAGTATCAAATAACTCAGTCCTTTTATTCACTCAATCCTCACAGTCACTCATTCCTTATAGTCACTCAGTCCTCACAGTTACTCAATCATATTCGCTCGGTACTTGCTCTCGGCACTCGCACTCCCACGCAGTAGGTACATGTGCTCATTGCTGATAAGTCAGGCTCCGGAGGGTGGATCCTGCCCAAGCGCTATGATAATCCAATCATGGCATGAATCAATAATCATCCCTCGGCATCACTCTATCATCATTGTCTCCAATCCCTCAGGCTCACAAGCATAATGATAATCAACCCAAACAATGATGATATGATGCATAAATAAATGGAAACATAGACTAAGATATGATATGCAAATAATAACTGCGACTGAGTACATAATTGAAGCAAGTAATTTAGCAGCAACACGACTTGTGTGGGTCCCAACAACACCAACATATGCCCTAAGAATGATTCTAACATGAATCAATGCTCAATTTCTTTAACACGTGGGAAATACGTTGAAAATAACAAGTTATATGACTACAATGTTCCACATAATCGACCGAGTCACAAATTCCTACAATGCGCGCCCACACACCGGGTCACCTAGCATGTGCGTTACCTCAACACCAACTACATAACACGTGATTCAGGGATTCATACCATCAGAACAAAGTTTAGAGGTGTTAATTACCTCAAACCGTACAAACATCTACTCCAATGAGCCATTGCCTTGCGAATCAGCCTCCAAATGACTCAAATCTAGCCACAACAACTCGATTTAATCAAAAAAAGAAATAGAAATCCATTCCATATGAAAAAGATAAGTTCTTAAGCAAAAGTTAAAAAGTCAACTCAAAAAGTCATACCCAGGCCCACGTCTCATAATCTTACAAGATTAATAAAATTCGAGCACCTATTCAACCACGAGTACAACCATACCAAAATTACTCAAATCCGATCACAACTCGACCTTCAAATCCTCAAATTAAAGCCTAGAAAGTTTCTATAACTTTTCCCCAATTTTTCAACCCAAATCACTAATTGAATGATGAAATCAATGATATATTCATGTAATTTAACAAAAACCGAGTTAGAATAACTTACCGCAATCACTCCCTTGAAAATCTCTCCAAGAATCGCCTCAATACAGGCCCCAAAATCAAATTGTGAAATATAGATCAAGCCCTTATTTTTGATATTTTTATAATCTTCATAGACGTCCCTTCTTCGCGAACGCGGAAAGTGCCTCGCATTCGCGAAGCACAAAATTCAGCTGCCCAGAAATTCTCTTAGGGGAACGCGGAATCTTCCACGCAAACGTGACTAACCAACTCCCAAAACTATGCCATCGCATACATCATTATGCAACAGCGAATAACAAATTTGCGTGAGCCCAATCTCCTATTTTCCTCTCCGCAAACACGACTATACCCATGTGTTTGCAATACACTGCCTCACGAACTTACGCGATCGTAGACCCAAGCTCGCAAACGTGTTGAACAAAACACTAGCTTCAAAATAACACTTTGCGATTTCAATCCTCCTCTCGGGATCGCGTACAAGAAAACTAGCAACAGCAAAATAAAAATTCTTCCAAGGTTCAAAATGTGCGGAGCATGATCTGAATCACACCTGAGGCTCCCGGTACCTCAATCAAACATACCAACAAGTCCTAAAACACGATACGAACTTAGTCGAGGCCTCAAATCATATCAAACAACATCAAAAATACAAATCGCACCTCAATTAAAGCCTAATGAACTTATGAACTTCTATCTTCTACATTCGATGTTGAAACCTATCGGATCAACTCCTATTGACCTCAAATTTTGCAAACAATTCATAAATGACACAACCGACCTATTCCAACTTCTAGAAGCAAAATTCAAGCCCGGTAGCTACACAGTCAGTTCTTTGTCAAACTTCTCAACTCTCCAAACTTCTAATTTTCCTAATGTCGTCATTTCAAGCCAAAATCACCTACGGACCTCCTAATCAATATTCGGACACACTCCTAAGTCCAAGATCACCATACGGAGCTATTAGAACCATCAAAATCAATTCTGAAGTCTTTTACACATAAATTAACATCTGGTCAACTCTTTCACCTTAATCTTCCAACCTTGGGACTAAGTGTCCCATTCCATTCCGAAACATGAATTGAGCATAGAATAAACATTAAATGAGAGAACGGGACTACAACACTCAAAACGACTTGTCGGGTCATTACAAATTATCCCAAAATTCTACCGCAAAACAAGACTCTCAAACCTCATATGGCCACATTGTGGATGTTACTAAATGAGAAGAATGGATCCTCAAGTTATAGAATTCCAAACTTTTTCCTATAAGAGAAGGGACTAGTCAAATATGAGAGATTTACATTTTTTCAAGAGATAGTTGAACCAAGTACGGCAAGAAACCAGTACAAACACCTAATATTTTTTTCCCTTGGCCAGAATTTTCTGACAAAACAAACTTGATCCACATTCTTCACATAACCTTTAACAGGCCGGGTCAAATTTCTCACACAAAATTACTATTAGCGTCAAATAGGTTGCGGCTAGAACTAAATCCACCAAGAGGAACATGTCTTGAAACTCGCTATGATACCACTTGTTAGGAAAAAAATAATCAGTTGTCATGGGGAAACTTGCAACGCATGCCTTCAACGACGATAAATGAGATAAGAAAAGAGAAATATACCAAAAGAGACACAAATATTTAACGTGGTTCTACCAATTGACCTACGTCCACGGGAGGATATGAGAAATCCACTATAAAAAAGAGTATAACATTTTGAGAGCACAACCTCACGAAGTGGAAAAACAAGTGACATGCTAACTCTTGTGTCACGACCCAAATCGATGGGCCACGATGGTCACCCCGTACCTTACTCAACCGAGTACCAACGTAACATATCTTTTCGTATCATACTATTATAGATAACTAAGCCATAGAGACTGTTGTGAAATAGGTGGAATACAACGTGTTATACCAACTTATACATAAGACATACGTGCCTCTAAAAATAACCACTTGTACATTGAACCTAGGCCGACAAGGCCATACAATCTTTTACGTACATGACATCTGTCTACAAACCTCTAAGGATACATAATTATCATAAAGTTCAGGACAGAGCCTTGCCATACCAAACAATACACATCTAAATCATACTGACCAACCGAGTAACTCCGAAGCAAATGAAGCGCACCAACATCTTCCGCTGAGCTGATGGCCTACTTGGAGGGATTTCATCCTGTCTATCGGGACCTGTTCCTTATGTTATTCTGGAACATCAAGAGAGATATCAGATCGTCTCTAACTCTTCTTTTACTTTCTAATTAGACCTTTCGGTACTTAGAAACCATATGCTGGAAGGTATTCCACTGACGACGTTGCTATCATTCCTGGATACTGGATCCCTGTGCTTCTAACCTTTTATCCGCAATATGGAATTTTTACAACCTTCTGCAATTGAGTATCTCGTATGTTGTTCACCTTTACCTTTCTTACCTTAAAATCTTGCATCTTATCTTTTATCCCTTTCATGATCTCCCTTCCACATAGGTATAATTCATGTTCACAACTTGAAGCTCTATCATAATACTTGCACCTCTGGGGCATACATAATTCGGTGGGAGCTTCATACTGGCTTCTTATGAGGCTGGTACTTCTTCTAACTGGCTTTATCATAGAGCCATTATAGAATATATCTACTGTACTATCTCTCTTGTACCTCTCATATTAAGAGAGATTCTGCCATATTCTTAATCATGAAGTCTATAATTTTCTTGGTCCAACAATCAGACTCCTCATTCACTTCGTTGATGTAACTCTTTAGTTTCCTCCTTCTCCTGATCGGACTTTATGTCAACTTGAATTATCTCCCACTCTGGGGTTCATGGTATTAGTTATTCTGTTTAGCCATTCATGGGCGTTGAGGAATATGCATAGTACAATCTCTTAACAATTTAATACTTCCTTTATGACCTAGGCTCAATTCTTTCTTTTAACATATACTAGAATATTCTACGGCTGTATATGCCGCATATATGAAATTCCAAACCCTTAAGTGCGTTCATAACGTAATCCACTCTGGATCATTGATCGAATAATTTCTTTTCATTCCACCTTAGCTTTTTTTTTCGTAAGCTATTACTTTTCCTAGTCTTTCTACCCCCTTGTTGCGTTCATACTTAGCTTATCTTAGTGCCCACACATGCCATAGTTTTCAGGCAACTCATATGATCTCGAATATTACTTTTGATTTTTACTTCCCGTTCATTAGCCATGGTGGGTGCCACTTTCCTTTGGAGTGTTTACAATGTTGTTGTGAGACTGTTGTTACACGACCATTTCCTCTTTAGGTCGTTGTGCTTAGATTGACGCCTTCTTCCTTATTTCCTCAGCTATTCTTTCTTTGTAGTACTTAGGGAAAACCATGGACTCTCGTAAAGCTGTGAGCTTATTACGGACTTTTTGATGTCCTTCCTTGCCTATAATCATTGGTAGTTGCTTACCTCCATGCCCTTGTGCTTGTAGGGTTGCTTCTCAATTGATATTTTGACTGCCTTCCCAGTGGCACTTTCTTTTATCCCCGTAACACTCATACGGTACCTTTAACTACCCTGACTCCTATTTGAATATATCTCAAGTATTATAATGATATTACTGCGAGGCTGAATTCTCCATGTTGGGGTTTACTATATTTGTCTTGCATGATCTGCTGATCTATTTGTAACTTCTTGTCTAGTCATGGCTAGGCTCTTCCTGAATCAACTACTGACTACTCGTCGGCCCATTCTCATATCAATACTCCACGTAATATTTCTTGGGTGTTTTCCTTGTCTTAACTTACCTCACGTACTAGCTCCTTAACTATCAATAACATATCGGGCAGAAACCCTTACTTCCTTTTTTTGACGTTGTGCTTACATAATGTTTTGGAATCATGGCATAACATTTGGATAAGTGCAATCTCATCCTTTCTTATTTTTATCTCATTATTCTTTTATTATTCCATATCCCTCATTTAGGGAAGTACAAAGACTTGAAGCTATGACGACTTACCTATAGATGTTTTTCCTCTTCATCTTTGGCGTCCTTTCACATCATCAAAGACTCTTACTCGCCTTACGGTAATACTTTTGTACCAAGGATAAAACAATTCCTCACTCGCGATGGTGACACTTAGTGTAACTGGCACATACAGTCCCTTAAGCTTAACTTTGCTCATATTTCTTGCTTTAGAGACGTGTCTCCCTGAATGACCATTCTCCGAATTCATCATAGATCTTCTTATGTTGTCCATTATATTATTGCCAGAATGCGATATGAAATTCTCACGATGCTGACTTTTATCAAATCACTCAGTCCCTAATTCTTGTTTAGTTTATCTTGTTCTCCACCCATACTGGTTCTTATTACTCTGGGGTCTATCTTTTCCTTCTATTAATCACGTTAGAGTTGCAAACTTATTTCTTGAAATGAGGATATGACTGTATGGACTATACTCTTTTGTTGTCTTACAACCCATCACCTTTCGTCTCTTTCTTAACTTGACTATTCGTTGTCATCCATGTAGCGCACCTTATTCATAATTCTTCCTTATCTCTCTTCTTATTTCCCTACTAATATTTCTGCCTAGCACTTTCTTTTGAAAACTTTAACAAGACATTCTTTTGCTTTTAGCTCCCCTTGTGTCACGACCCAAGTCCTAAAACGGTCGTGATGGCGCCTATCGTGGACTTAGGCTAGCCGATAATCACATAACTACAGTTTCTTTCCAAAATCCCAACCATTTTCAAATTCATAAAGTATATATAATTATTTAATCTATTAGGCAAAATAAACAGCTAAACAGTCTAAACCATCCCCAAAATCCGGATTCAACATGTCATGAGCGTCTAAGAAATATGACAAAAGGTATACTATTATGTACAAAACCTCCGAACGAATAACTAGATACAACATAAGAAGGGAAAACAGAGATGATGCGGACGCTGAACAACTACCTCTATGTCCCAAACTCCGGCTCCACATGGAATAGATGGCTAACGCTCGGTATTAGCACTTGTATCTACACACAGGGGTGCAGGGAGTAATGTGAGTACGCCCACTCAGTAGTAATGAAAATAAATCAAGTGTAAGCGACAAGAAACACATTAAAATTAATATCATCAGTTCACAATATGCACAACCTTTCTTTCCAACAGTATATGCATAAATATATGAAATCAACATGCCTTAAAAGCCAACTTCAGAAAATCCTTTGAAAAATTATGTTTTCCAGCAATATCAGAACTAAAAATAACCGAAGGATTTTAGTGTAAAATGAAATAAATCATAAGTAGCCCCTCGGGTAAATACATGAATCATAAACCGCCCCTCGGGCAGAACATCACTCAGCACCTCACAGCCACTAAGTATCAGCCCCTCGGGAAAGGTCACTGTCACTCATGCCTCCCAATCACTCGTCACTCAGCACTCGGCACTCGGCACTCGCACTCAGTACGTATCAACCCTCACTGGGGGTGTGTATAGACTCCGGAGGGGCTCCTTCAGCCCAAGATCTAATATCAAGCCACCTCGTGGCGTATCATATCCTCACAATCAGGCCCTCGGCCTCACTCACTCAGAAACTCTCAAAAGCCCCTCGGGCGTATCAGTAAAACGGGGTACTCGACCCAAAACATCATTTTTATATCTCAAAATAGTGTAAATAAGGATGAGTTTTGAAAAACAGTTAAGCACAATATGACTGAGTGTAAATCATAAATCAATAGTGAGGAAATAGCAGTAAGAAACCCCCAAGGGGTCTAAACAAGTCGGCACGAGGCCCCAAACATGGCTTATAGCCCAATTTTTTAGCAATAGTCTTTAGAACACAATTTAAGATATGATTTAGAGTAAAATACGCAACTCAATAGTTGCCGCGGAGAGGACCAAGCCCAATCCAAAAATCAGCGCGTGCCACATACTCATCATCTGATATTTGCGCCATTCTAAAAACAGTGAGAAATATGAAGTCCGGGCTTCCATACCCTCAGGACAAGATTTTAACCATTACTTACCTCTACCGGGCCACAACACTAGTACGCGAAGCTCTTTCCCCTCTAAGGATCCCGATTGCTCCGAGTCTAACCAAAACCATCTTAACATTATCAATATACGCTAAAGGAACAAAACCCAATCGAAAACTATCAATTTAGACACAATTCTCGAAATTCGGCCAAACCCGAGCCCCGACCGAACGTCTTAGAATTTGATAAAATTTACATCACTAGAATAATCGTCCTCCCACGATTCTATATATACCAAGAACACCAAAATCGGACCATAATTGCCCAGTCAAATCCTCAAAAGAATATCCCAATTCCATGCACTCAACTTCCCCAAATTTTTTATTTAAATTCAACAATTTTCCGGTTTAATTACTTAGAAAATGACATAGAAACGAGTTATGAAGTTGAAAACCTTACCTCCAAGTGAGACCCTTTGATTTCTTCTTAAAACCCTCTCAAATATCTCTAAACCCGCTTATCAATGGAGGAAAATGGACAAAATTACGCAACAATGGGCTTTACAACATTATGCCCAACACTTATATCCCCTTCAGTGCGATCATGACTCTAGCCACGCGATCGCAATGCATAACCAAGACCGCCCTACGCGATCGCATACCAACACATGCGATCGCATAGAACAAATATCCATCCCACACACGCGCCTCAGAACCTCTATGCGATCGCACCATGGGCCACGCGATCGCACTGCTTCACCTTCCCAAACCTATGTGATCGCAATCCTAACCACGTGATCGCATAGAATAAAATGCCTGCCCCACTCTTTTACTCTACGCGATTGCGGATGAATGCATATGATCGCAGTGAAGAAACCAATGCTTCTAAAACAACAGAAAAACAGCAGACTCCTTAAGGCCAAAAAGTGCCCGTTTGAGCATCTGAAATACACCCGAGGCCCCCGGACCTCAACCAATCCTACCAACATACCTCATAACATCATTCAAACATAGTCGAGCCTTCGAAACACCAAAAAGAACACGAAAACACCAAATACATCAAATTCAAGCCTCTGAACTTTGAAACTTCTAAATTTCGCCAATGATGCTGCAACCAACCAAAACACATCCGATTGACCTGGAATCTTGCACACATATCAAAAATGACATTACGAACCTGCTCCAACTTCTGGTGTAACGACCCGGATGGTTCGCTAGTAGAGCGAGAATACTTGGAAATATTTGTAATACTTGGCTCATGTCCCTAGTAGAGCGAGAATACTTGGTAATATTTATCCCTTCAAAGCTTTCAATGCCTATATTTGTAGTACTCATATCTAATTGTACTATTTTAAAGTGCACCATCTGGGTGTCTCATAAAGAGATCTATTACCACATTTGCAATATCATTTAGAAATGTCAACTGACGCAAATAATACATCCATTATTTTGGGTTACTCTAACCCCAGCCAAATCCTGATATCCCGTCCTCCTCTTAACTATACCTGTTAGGCCCTATAGGGAATAACTGGAATGTGTGTGACCAATTCAACTGGAATGGGCATAACTTAATTATACATACCTCTGTTACTGTTGAATATAACTCAAAAGCTTATATTCCTCTGCCTAAATTATAAACACTGTTAACCTTCATTAACTGGGCGCCTCGTGCCCTTCTTCATCCTGCTTCTTTTGCTTGTTGAAACTTGTATTTATCTTCTGAATCTCTCATTGTCTTTCACCATAAAGGTGGATAGGCATTCATTCCTTAAGGCTTCTTATCAAGAAGCTTACACCTTTCAGTACACCCATGATCTGATAAAGACCTCACATTTACTTATCGTAGGCATCATACAAAAATCGAATTCCTCTAACTCAGCTCTTCCACAACTATCTCTCTTTCCAACCGTCTTTTCGAATGTAGGTATCGTCTTACTACGGATAGAATAGAATTTCGGAATTTCAATTCTTATAAGTGAGCTCTACCACATGATCTAGAGTAAAAAGAAAGAGTGACAGTCCTAAATGCCATGTAGCCTCCTGCTTATAAGTGTGGTGCACGACACACCCATAAACAAGACTATACTAGACACGACTTGTAGACTCCCTAGGACATAACTACTCTGATACCACTTTTGTCACGACCCAAATCGATGGGCCGCGACGGGAATCCGGCACCTTACGCAACGGAGTACCAACATAATGTATCTTTTCGTATCATACTATTATAGATTACTGAGCCGGAGAAGCTTCCGTGAAATAGATGGAATATAACGTGTTATACCAACTTATACATAAGACATATGTGCCTCTAAAAATAACCACTCGTACATTGAACATAGGCCGATAAGGCCATACAATCTTTTACGTACATGACATCTGTCTACAAGCCTCTAAGGATACATAATTATCATAAAGGTCAGGATAGAGCCCCGCCATACCAAAAAATACACATCTAAATCATACTGACCAAACGAGCAACTCCGAAGCAAATGGAGCGCGCCAACATCTTCCGTTGAGCTGATAGACTACTTGGAGGGCTTTCGGCATGTTTATTGGGACCTGTGGGTATGAACGCAGGGTCCCAGGAAAATAGGGACTTCAGTACGAATAATGTACTGAGTATGCAAGGTACATAAATAAGTACATAAACATTGAAGAAATATAGAGTAAATGAATCAACCTGTAAGTATGTATAACTTTGTAAATAATGAAATAATTATGGTGTCATGCATATGCGTATGAATGACATGCCGTGCATAGGTACCTGTTTCATAACATCATCAGGCCTCTGAGGGCATCACTTCAAATCATCTTGGGCACTATCGGCAAAATCATTAACGTATACCAGTTGATCAGGTGGTGGTGCGTATATAACGCCAAAAACTTTCCCATATCCCATCTACATATATATATACATATATATATACGCGTATATAATGCCATCTGGACATGAGTCAATGTGCATGTATAAATGCATGAAATATATATGAAATACGTTAATAAAATCTCTTGGTACGTCATAAGGCCATTATGCCGCTGATTAATATCATGAAATAAACTTTACCAACTTACATATTTCTGAGACCTATGAACAGATGATAGAATAATATGACACATGGGGAATCAAGAATATAAACACCCCTAGTATTTCTATGAATAGAACCCTTCGTTCCAACTTTAACTAAAACTGATCCTTTGATGTGTGCTTGCGCCTTTCTGCTGTAGTTCTTGTCTATTCTTGATCATGTTTTTTTAAGAAAATAATCTTCAAGGAGTTCAGCTAAATGGTACATATTTAGTTATTAATACTCCTTCCATTTCTTATCAAATTCAAAGACAATCATATCTCATATTTTGCTCGTTTCATTTGTATTATTTGGATCATTCAAAAAGAAAGAAGGGATATCCTTAACATACCTGATTCAATTCTCTTGACACTCCCTCTAACACACGTTAAATGCGATACAACATGTGACGGCAAGATCGGTGTAGGGAAAAATCCGTATGATATTCTTGAGAAAGATTACACCGTACTTCGTTAGAACCATAAAATCTCATGTTTTGAATTGAATATTGAAGCAACTACATTGCCAAGATGGTAAGCAAATTTGTGTTGACTTTTTATTAAAGACTTGTTGCCTCCCAAACATATGTACTTCACGTTTCCATTTAATGATGGAAGTGAGGTTATTTGCTTTGTCAAATTGAGTTGGCCCCATTTTGATGACTAATGTCACCCAGCATTCTAAATTTTTGCCACCTTTCAAGCCAATATTATGAGTCACTTAATGTGTTCAAGGGGCTGCCACGTCTCTTTTGTTTTAATTTTTATCCAAAGTCTCAAATTAATCCATCACTATTTATTAATTAACTAGGTAATGTCCCATTACCCAATAATTAACAAATTAACCACATAATTAAGAATTATTTCCACTTACTTAAAATACTACTCACTTTTCACATACCTTATACACCGTCCTATCATTTGTATGTGGTACCTTGTATGGCACTAGTCCATAAATATCGAGTATTTTAGCTTGGGCCGTATTATCCCAAAATATCAAATTTCAACTAAATTAATTTTCCTTCGATTCACTTACCCTTTCACCTTCACGAATTAACTTATCACTTGTTTGAAATAGCGTAATACTTATAATCCCAAAATAAATCTCATTCTCAAACTTATGTCGATTAACTTACGATGAAACTTCAACATACGAAAATACGGGACATAACATCTCATTTCCGATCTTATATCAATTTACATATGGCGTACTTCCACGTACGAAAATATGGGGTGTAACATCTTGTACCTAGATTCTCGCCCCTAAACAAGACTCTCAAACCCCATATGGCTACATTGTGGATGCTACTGAATGGGAAGGAAGGATCCTCAATTTAAGGAAGTCCAAACCTTTTCCAACAAGAAAATGGACTAGCCAAATATGGGAGATTTATAATTTCCTTCCACAAGAAGGAAAACCCAATTATGGTAAATATGTTTTCCTTTCCTTCAAGAGATAGGAAAACCAAATATGGTAAGAAAATCAGGTCAAACACCTAACAATTCGCCTCCTTGGCCTGAATTTTCTGACAAAACAAACTTGGGATCCATCTTCGTCACATAACCTTCAACAGGTAGCATCTCAAAATCTCTATCGCAAAGTTTTTCTCAACATGATGTCACGACCCGAATTACCCTCTGAACGGTCTCGTGACGGCACCTAGTCCCTACGACTAGTTAAGCCTAAAACTTGCGGAAAATAAGGCAAAACAATAATAGAGACAATAAAGAAGAAGCAATAATATAAAATTTTTAGCCCTCGACATTTACAGCTTTTAGTTTCCCAAAACCCGGAACATCACAAAGTCACAAACTTTGAACTACTGTAGCTCTATACAAAGAAATAAGGAAAATGTATCTATATATCTCCTATATCTATACTAGAGTAGGAAGGGGACTCGTGAGATCCTGCGTACGCGGCAGAATTACCTCGCGGTCTCTTATGCAGCTGCTAAGATGCGCCTAGCCATTGTACTGTGTGCTGGTACCTGGATCTGCACATGGGGAAAACATGCGCAGGAAAGGGCGTGAGTACTCCACATTCAGTACTTTGTAAGTGCCAATCCTAACCCCATTCAAGTAGTGATGAGGTCAGGTTGAGGCTCTACCGAGTTTTAAAACAATCCAATTATAAATTTAAAACAGTGAAATATAGATAAGCAATGATAAACAGGATTAATGTAAACTAGAAGAATTAATAGCAGAAAGAGATCCCTCGGCTCAGCACATCATATATCTCAACAGTAAATTTTCAATGCAGTACAAGGGGAAAGCTCCGAAATCTCAGTTTGTAGTCCCAATTTAAATATACTATGCAGTATAGGGGGAAAGCTCCCGGATCTCCATGCATTGTCCCAATTTAAATATGCATTTCAGTACAGGGGAAAGCTCCCGGATCTCAGTCCGTAGTCCCAATTTAAATATGAAATGCAGTACAGGGGCAAAGCTCCCGAATCTCCATCTGTAGTCCCAATTTAAATATGCAATGCAGAAGTATGTCGGATACATCTTAATTAAATAGTTCAGGAAAAACAACAGGCAAGAATAGAGTAAAACTACCTAAGCATGGTGCAACTAGTAGCAAATAAGAGGGAATCAAGTAAGTACAGGTAGGCATGCTTATTCTTAAGCTAACTACTCAGTTAAGACAGGAAACAGTAATATAAGAATCAAAATGAGTGATTGCATGGAAGGAAAAATGGAATTTTAGCAACAATGACCCGTGTACACACTCGTCACCTCACGTACACGGCGTCCATGTAACTAAATCAGTATAAAATGCCTAAGGGGAAGTCCCCAACAAAGAGTTAGGCAAGGCACTTACATTGACTGCGCTAATAAACTCAATACCACGCTCTTGCCACGAGTATCCGACTCCGGGTGGCCCATGTCTCGGAATCGGGTACAATTTATATTTCCCGAACACCCATTCGCTCATGAACTCACTCGAACAATAATTAACATAATCCGACGTCTAAATCTCCTTAAATCCTCAGATTCCTACTTGGGGAAGTTTCATCCAAGTTTCATGGTTTTTCATCTAATTTCATTGATTAGATTGAGGAAATTAATAGATATTATTGATATACAAATGAATTAAGGTTAGAGAACGTTACCTATGATTCTCCTCTTCAAATTCCATTGAAAATCGCCAAATCCCGAGCTCTCAATCGATTTTGGAGTTATGAATTTCAAACCCTCGGATTTTGGTATAACCAGCCAAGGGATTTCGCACCTGCGACATTGGGATCGTACCTGTGGTGCCGCACCTGCGGAAACACAATCGCAGGTGCGAAAACTCATTAAAAGGCATGGGGTCGCATCTGCGGTGGCTGGGTCGCAGGTGCGGCTCTGCATCTGCGGATACTTTTCCGCACCTGCGAGTCTGGCCATCCTAAACTACATCCGCACATGCGTGCACCCCCTTCGCACATGCGTGTCCGCACCTGCGGAAAAACCATCGCAGGTGCAAGACACCAGAACCAGAAATGGTTCAGCTGCTCTTAAAGCTCCAAATTCACCCGTTGGGCATCCGAAACAACCCCGAGGCCCCCGGGACCTCAACCAAACCTACTAACTGACCCTAATACCTTGCTCAGTCTTGGTCGAGTCTTAAAAATACATCTCATAATATCAAAATCATCAGTTATGCATAGATTCAAGCCTAAGAACTTATGAAATTTCTAGAATTCACATATGATGCCGAAACACGTCAAAACTCGTCTGAATGACCACAGATTTTGCACACATGTCACAAATGGTATTACGGACCTTCTGTCTCTTTCGGAATTCCATTCCGAGTCCGATATCATAATTTCACCTATCGGCCGAAATCGCATAAATTCTAAGTTTCGTCAATTCAAGCCTAAATCTACAACCGTCCTCGAAAACACATTCCGAACACGCTCCCAACCTCCGAAATCACCCAACGGAACTAACGGAGTTGACGTAATTCCATTCCGGATCCTTCTTCACACAGCTCTCAGCCTTATTTCTAAAGCTAAATTCCACCTTTATGGACTGTGTGTCCAAAATCACTCCGGATTTCATCACTCAACGCTCCGACAAGTTACAATAACATAAATAGACATGGGAGAAGCGGTTATTCGGGGATCGGGGCGCTAACTCTCAAAAATACCGACCGGGTCGTTACACATGAGTAGGACTCTAGTCAAATTTCTCAGAGAAATATCATGACTACTGTCAAAGAGGTTGCGGCTAGAACTATACCAACCAAGATGAACATTTCTTGAACCTCTCTCTGATACCACTTGATAGGAACAAAATAATCAGGTGACATGTGAAAGCTAGCAAAGCATTCCTTCAACGATGACAAATCAGACAAGAAAAGAGAAATATACAAAAAGAAACACAAACATTCAACGTGGTTCGATCAATTGACTGATGTTCACGTGAGGAGATAACCAATCCACTATACAAAAGAGAGATCAATATATCGAGAGAACGACATCACGAAGAGGCAAACACAAGTGGTAGACTAACACTTGTCCCGAAATTCTCCCCCCTAAACAAGACTCTCAAACCCCATATGGCTATGTTTTGGATTCTACTGAATGAGAAGGATGGGTCCTCCATTTATAGAAGTTCAAATGATTCCCTACAAAAAAAGAGACTAGCCAAATACGAGAGATTTACAATTTTCTTCTATTAGAAGGAAAAACCATTTATGGTAAATATGTTTCCCTTTCCTTTAAGAGATATGAAAATTTAATATGTAGAAAATTAGGACAAACACCTAACAATTCTTCCCCCTGGCTTAAATTTTCTAAAAAAACAAGCTTGATCCACCTTCTTTACATGACCTTCAATAAGTCACATCTCGAAATCTACACTGCAGAGGTTGTCATAACATGAGTAGGACTCCGATAAAATTTCTCAGACAAAAATCATGATTATTGTCAAATAGGTTGCTGCTAGAATGAAACCTGCCACGACGAACTTATCTTGAACCTTACTCTAATACCACTTGTTAGGACCAAAACAATCAAGTTTCATGCGGAAGCTAGCAAAGCATGACTTCAATAGAGACAAATCAGACAAGAAAAGAGAAATATACCAAAAAAGACACAAATATTTAATGTGGTTCGGTTAATTGATCTACGTTCACGGGCGCAGATGAGCAATCCACTATATAAAGAGAGTACCAGATATCGAGAGAACAACCTCACGAAGAGGCAAACATAAGTGACAGGCTAACACTTGTCCCGAAATCCCCCCCCC
>ML418140.1:92614-116277 GCA_005239525.1 Nicotiana knightiana | reverse complement strand
AAACCCCCCCCCCCCCCCCCAAATAACACTCTCAAATCCTATATGGCTATATTGTGGATGCTACTGAATAAGAAGGAAGGATCCTTAATTTATAAAAGTCCAAACCTTTTCCTACAAGAAAAGAGACTAGCCAAATATAGGAGATTTATAATTTTCTTGTACAAGAAGTAAAACTCAATTATGGTAAATATGTTGTCCTTTCCTTCTAGAGATAGAAATATTAAATACGGGAGATTGTTGGGTGTGCGAACAAAGTCCCACATTGGTAGCCGAAAAGTTTGGGAATCAATATTTAAGTTTTAGGGATCTCTTAATGGTAAGAGAACATTTGTGGAAAACCATGCGGGCTAGGACCAAAGCGGACAATATCACACCATGTTAAGGGTAACTTCGGGCCGTTTTAGCCCAACAATTGGTATTAGATCTTAAGTTCAGTGGGAAGAGTATAGCCATGATAGAGTGACGGTGGTAGACTCAGTTTGGAGAGGCACACACAAGAAGAAGCTACTTGCAGGCTTCGTTTGCTATAATACACTAACATTGTAGGTGGTGCACGGTGAATCTCGAAAATTGACTCGTGAATCATTGCAATGGGTCACATGGAACATAGTTCAAGGGGGAGACCCGTGAATCTTTGTAGTGAGCCACATGTGGAACTTAGTTTGAGGAGGAGATTGTTGGGTGTGCGAACGAAGTCCCACATTATAGCTGAAAATATTGGAAGCCTATATATAAGGTGTAGGGATCTCTTAATAGTGTGAGGCCTTTTTTAGAAAACTGTATGGGTTTGGTGCAAAGCGGACAATATCACACCATGTTAAGGTATCTTTGGACCTTTTATCCCAAATATGGGTGAGCTCCAATTCCACGTGAGGTGAGGCACGCATGACTTTCTCTTTGTTAACAAACTAACAAGTGTTCTGGAAAGATTACAAGTGCACCACTTTACCAAATATTGTGGACTATTAGTGCTCTACACAAAACAAATAGTAGGACTACATTGAGCGTAAGTCCAAAGATAGTGGACTATTTTGGGATTTCTCTCCTTTTAGATTAGAATTTTTATCACTACAAGAAACATTGAAATTTTGATGGGGGTTATTAAGGGGAAAAAAGTCGGTAGAAATTTCAATGACTTAATCAACAGACAACAATGTGTAAATGATGAAATATAATTTTAAACTTTTTACTGTAAAAAGATTTTCAGATTATTTGTCAAAATTTTCCTGCACCAAAGCACATAAAATTGAACTTTTTATGGACGGTATCCTAACTTCCATAAGAGATTAGGTAAATTAATTAACTATTATTGTTTTTTTAATTAAAGACAATCACCTAGGTTCTCATCACCTGAAGTATTGGAGAGTTTGGCGAGACCCCTACCATGTCTATTCCAACAAAAAATGATTACCTACAATGGAGGGGGACATTGACCTTACTTCTTGAGAAAGTGATATGACAGGAAAGGAAAGGAAATGAAATATATATATCCTGCCCCTCATATCTACAAAAAAAGATAAATCAACTCATAAAAAATTTGGCTTTGTCATACCTAATTCTAAAACTAGGTAGTTGCCATTTATCCAGCTAGTTAGGTCCTTTTACATTTCCTGGAAGCTGTTGGAAGGTGTAGTAAAAGCCACTGTTCCCGCTCTTTGCTGCATTTTTTCCAACACATCAGCCACTCAGTTTGATTCCCTGAAGTAGTGCGCAATGTTAACTTCGGCATGGTTCATGAGCTGAGTAATGTTTTCAATAAGATTTTTAAGATGAAGGTTACCGGTGTTCCTAGCAATGAGCATATTGGCTACTATATATGAGTAAATCTCCAGATATAAGTCATTATACCCCTGATGTATACACCATTGAACTTCTCCTTTTGCGACCATTGCTTCTGTGCTATGGTTGGCATTGCTTTGGACTAGCAAAGTAAAAGTCATTATCAGATCACCTTGGTCATTTCTTACTATGCACCTATTCCAGCTCTTCCTGTATATTTTTGGAAGCTTCCATCAATACCGACTTTATCCTTCCAATATGGGGTTTTTGCCAGGTTACTTGATGCATTATTGGAGCCGGTATCCAAAGATCAACTTTTTCAGAAAACATAGGCCATCGACATGTAACTTTGTATCTGGGGAAGACCATGCTCAAAGCTTCTTGGATAGTCCAACTAACTTGATGCTCCATTTTTCTCGGTTGAAACTTCTTCTATTCACCATATCTAAATGCGCTCAAGATCTTCCATATTTCCCAGCTAATTGCTCATGATACTGCTTGGAGAATGAGCTTAAGTATGCTGTCATTACACTTCTCATCCCACCATTTTTTGAAAAATCCTCTCACTGGTCAGCTTCCATGTTTCATGCCCATAGGAAATCCAAAGCTATTCCAGGGATTCTTGGTTGTATGTCTCTCAATAAAGGCATGTTGAATGGTGTACTCTCTATGACTCTGATAGCACCTGCACGTACAAACAATGTCATTACTAAATTTTGCAATATTTTCATCAAAAGAAAGCTTACCGAGGTACAGTCTCAAATCTATGAACGAGATTTTGAAGGGTATGCAATTAAGCCACATATTGTTCAAGGCTTCATTGTTCTGCTTCTTGCTCCTGATAAGCTGCCAAGAACTCATGTTAGTGTAGTGGCCATTTGATTCAACATCCCAAATGGCAAGTCTTCCATGTTAGGATCTCCTAGAGTAATGTCACTGATTTGTAGATTTGTATGGCCATCAAGCGTATTAGCCAATTTTATTATATCTTAACCCTCCTCTCTAATGAATTTCCTAACAGTGATAACTCTTTCTCCTACGAGGAAACAAGTCTACTAAAGTACTATTACCCAACGAGTTATTCCACCAACAGGTACAAGTGCCTTTGTGAACTTTCCAATATATATTACTCTCCAGTTTGCTCCTTGGTTGGGTTATATGTTTCCAGGCATGTGAATTACCTGATTTCAACTTTTTAGCTATAGTATGAGATCTAATGCAGTATTTAGATCTAAGATAAGAGGCCCATAAGGAATCATAGTTCTAAATCTCCACCATCTTTTCATGGAAAGTGTGTTACTGATATCTTCCATTGACCTAACACCAACTCCTCCCTCTTCTTTAGGGAAGTAAAGATTCCTCCAGGCGCTCCAATCGCACTTTCACTTATCCCCTGAGGAACACCAGAAAAATTTAGAAAAATATTTCTCAATCAATTTTGGAGTGCCCTTTAGAGGACTCATAGAAGATAGAGTATACATATGGAGGGATTGAAGGACATTTTTTAAGAGGACCATACGCCTCCCCCCACAAGTTAATAGCTTGCCTTGTAACCTATTTAGACTCATAACAATTTTATCAACCATAGGATTCACATGGGAGAGTTTCTTTCTTCCCACATATAAAAGACGTCCTATTGATTATGTGAGCTCTTGTTTTGGGATCAGTGTGGAAGAAACTTTTTAATTTATTGACTTTTTTCCTGAAACTTTCTCATACATGTTAATCTGATTCAAGATCAGACTTATAGACTTATTATTCCCCCCACTAATAATTATTATATCATCCGCGTAGGCAAGGTGATTGACTTGGGGACCTCTTTGGTTCATGTAAAAAGGGGTGAAATCAGGATTGGAGTGTATTTTGTTGAGTGATATAGATAGAACTTCTGCAACAATGATGAACAATGATGCAGACAAAGGGTCTCCTTGTTTAAGGACTTGTGAAGAATTAAGAATCCCCTCCTGGTGCCATTGATCACTATAGAATACCATACATCCGATATCAATTTCCTTAAAATATCAATCCATTATTCTGCAAAACCAAACCTTCTCAGCACTAAGGCCATGTCTAGCTTCAAAATTATATATCCCCATATGTTCTCCTTACCAATACCTTGTATGATTTCTTGTGCAAGCATGATGTTCTCTGTTGTGAGTCTACCCTTTACAAAACCTCTCCGATTGTTTGAGATTATCTTTGGAAGAAAAATATTTAGTCTGCCTTCCAGGATCTTAGAAATGATCTTGGTTGTGAAGTTAGTTAGACTTATGGGCCTTTATTCACAAAATCATGTTGGCAACTCCACTTTTAGTGAGATTTTCTCCTCTAGCGGGACACGTAATTTGAGCAGTTCTTCCACTTTCAAGAAGTTAATTATTCATGATTGGATCCTCCATGTTAAATAAGCATTCAAATGTTTTATAGCTGCCTTTAAAATCTTGTCGTCCCCTTTGACCCACATGTTCCTGTGATTCTTAATTTTGTTCAAGAACAATCTTCTTCTGTCTCTAAGAACACTGTGAAAATAGCTAGTGTTATAGTTGCCTTCTTGAAACAACTATATCTGGGATTTTTTCCTTAATATTCTTCCCTACACTCCAAGACATTTAACATACTCTGCATGAGCTTTGTTTAAATTCTCTCTGTTGTATTCAGTGTTCATATGGAGGTCAAGTTATTCAAATTAATGCACTTTCGCTTCCCTATTGTTGAACTGATCGTTGGTGTCCTCTAGGATTTCCCTATTCCGTTGGACTAGTCTTTTACTCAGTTCCTATAGTTTGCATTTCAATATCCACATGGAATTCTCTGTAACATATGTACTCCAATTGCTCTGGATGACCTCCAAAAAATCTGATTGTTGCACCCAAAGGTTAAGGAACCTGAAATATTTAATCACTTCCTATTGCTTTATAATGACCCGACCGATCATTTTTTGTAATTATGCCTCGTTTCTCCTTTTGATGTTTCACACATGTATTTTTGTGGTTTTATGACTTATGAGGTTGAAAAGTGTTGTTTCAGGAAGATTTCAGGTTGATTTGATCCTTTTGTTTTTTGGTTTAGAAGCTTAAGTTAGAAATGATGACCAAACATTAACTTTTGTTAAAATGACCCTGTATCGGTATTTTGTTAGCTCTGATAGCTTCGTATCGTGATTTTGGACTTGGACATATGCCCGAAATTGAATTCGAATGTCCACGGGTTGATTTGTGTTGTTTTGCCGAAATTTGGCAATTTGAAGTTGGAAAATTTTACCATAGGTTGAATTTTAGATATCGAGCTCAGAATTTGATTTTCAGACTTGGAATAGGCCCGTTATGCTATTTAGAACTTTTTTGCATATCATTTGGAGTTGAATTGATAGGATTCAGACGCTTAGTTGAAATTCTAGAAGTTCATGAAATTTAATTTGAAATTCATGTGTTTTAGTGTTCGATTCGTAGTTCTAGGTGTTATTTATGAGTTTTGACCGGGCAAGAGAGTTCATACAATGTTATTATACTTGTGTGAATGTTTGGTTTGTAGCCCCGAGCGCTCGGATGAGTTTCGGACATGTTACAGAATGTTTTGGACTAAAAAATAGGATTTGTTGTGCTAATGCCTCTGGTGTCGCATTTCTGAACACCAGGTTCGCAAATAAAAGCTTAGCAGAAGGCCTCAGGTACCGCAATTGTGATACATGACTCGCAATTGCGAAGTAGCTCAGGATGATGGGTAGCTCGCATTTGTGATGGAGACATGCTTTGCAAATGCGAATCCAGTGTCGCATTTGAGGCCGCCTCTTAGGATTGTTTCGCAATTGCAAGGGTTCTCAATTGCAACCCATGTCACAATTGCAACATCTACAGCTGATCAAAAGGGATGGGAGTCGGGATTTTTCAACATATTCTCTCATTTTAGACCCCTAGACTCGGTAGGAGGCAATTTAGAGAAGAGATTTTTATTTACAAGCATTGGCTAATTGATTCTAATCAATTTTCAACTATTTCATCAACATATCTTAAAATAAACTTCAAAAATCATGTGAATCAAAGTGGAAATTTGTTAAACTTTAAGTTTCTGAAAAATAAGAATTTGAGTTTGAGAGCCGATTTGGACTCAAACTTTGAAACTATTCAAATACATGAACTCGTAGAGTTATGGGTAGTCAAAATCTACCTTTGGACCCGGGATTTGACCGAGTAACAGGTTGACTATTGTTGACTTTTTGGGTAAGTGTAAAACTCACAACTTTATCTATTATAACTGTTTTCTCTTGTATTGTTTGATGATATTAAGTCAATTTTGGTTAGATTTGAGCCGTGTGGAGGCGAATTTTAGGGGGAAAGCTATTTCCGAGGGTTGAGTTGTCCTGGTTGAGGTAAGTATCTTGCCTAAATTTATGTGGGAGAACTACCTCTTAGGATTTGGGATTGATTGTGCTATTTGTGCTATGTGAAAGCTGTACACAGAAGGTGACGACTGGGTACACAAGTTATATGTGATATTTGACAGGTTTAGACTACTTAGACTCCTTCCATGCCTTGATTGAATTGTCATATCATGTTTTATATTCTCATAGTCAAACTACGCTTGTGATAGTCTATCCTTATATTCCTTATTCAACTTTTCTAACATTTGTTCCACATCTTACTTGATACTTTACTCATATGCTTTAGTTGAACTTTTTATCGTTTTCATTGTTACATGTTATCTCGTCCATTGTTGACTTATCCTTATTTGAAGTCATTATCCATTGTTGGCTTATCCTTATTTGAAGTCAATGTTACATATTACCTCTTCCATTGTTGATTATCCTTATTTGAAATCATCGTTACATGTTATCTCTTCCATTGTGAGTTATTCTTATTTAGTATCGTGGTTACATTGTCTCTCTCATTGTTGAGTTATTGGTGTTAAAGTTGTGAAAACCGCTATCACATTAGGGCAAAGTTGTTAATAATTGGGATATCCTTTTTGTTAAGAACTTTATATTTATTTTTATTGTTGATATTATTGTAGACATTGTGGTTGAGCCATGGGCCATTGTTGTGGAAACATTAACATGTACGAGTTGTTACAGTGATGTGATATTGATGTGCATGTGACGGTATAAGGATAGGGGTTAATGTGTATGTGGTAGTGTAAGGATAAGGGTTAATGTGAAAGAAGCGACATTCGGTGGGGACTTATGTGCATTTTGCTTCTAAGAGAATTACTTGAAGACACATGGCGTTAAAAGGCGGGCTAAAGTGCGTGTAGCTATGTTGGGAAAAATGTTTTGGGGGCATTTTAATTGTTCAGTTGTCGAGATATTTATGAGAATTATTAGTTTATTTCATGTTTTAACCTTTATATGTGTCAATATCTCTCATTTGTTACGCTTAACTAGTCTTAGAGACTAGGTTCCATCACGACATTCTAAGGAGGAAAATTGGGATCGTGACAAGTTGGTATCAGATCACTAGGTTCTTGAGTTTTACGAGAGATAAGCAAGTTTAGTAGAGTCTTGCAGATTGGTATGGAGACGTCTGTACTTATTTTCGAGAGGTTACAAAACTATTAGGAAAACATCACATCCTTGATTCCGTATCATGTGAATTGGTTGCCCTCGAAATCTAAATATTTGACTTTCTATTCTCTCAAAGATGATGAGGACACGCACTTCTGGATCCGATGATAAGACACCCGCACTACCTACTAGAGCCACGAGAGGTCGGGGCAGGTGAAGAGGCTGAGAAGGGGCATATAGTGCAGCTAGAGCACCTACCCGAGCTGCGACAGAGGAGCCATCCGTAGCTCTAGTTGGGGAACAGGCACCCCAAGCTCCAGTTGCCACCCCAGCGCTTTGGGAGACCCTCACACAGTTCTTGAGCATGTTCGGTACTCTAGCTCCAGCAGGGTTGATTGTACTTGCACTAGCGATATCTCAGGCTGGAGGAGGAGCTCAAACTCCCGCGCCCTGTACCTCAGAGAAGCAAGTCCATGCTGATCAGCCCGAGAGGATATGCTAATGCAGCATGTTGCTCCGGTTCAGCCCAAGGTTAAGGTAGTGGAACATGAGGAATAACAACTTAGACTTGAGAGGTTCAAGTATCATCCTCCTAATTTTAGTGGCTTAGGTTCGGAGGATGCACATGATTATCTAGAAAAGTGCCACCATATTCTCCACACCATGGGTATTGTGCAGGTCAGCGGAGTTGCTTTCACTATATTCCATATGTCATGAGCATTTATCAGTGTTGTTGGGTTTATGAGAAGGGTAGCCCCGCCGATGCAACTTCTTTTACATGGACTCAGGTTTTAGAGATGTTCTTGAGAGAGTTTGTACCCCAGACCTTTCGGGATGCATGGCATGCAGAGCTTGAGCAGCTGCGCTAGAGTGCTTTGTCTGTATCAAAGCATGCTATCAGATTTAGTGATTTGTCCAGAGATGCACCTACTTTGGTTTCTACAGTTAGGGAATGAGTCTTGTGATTTGTATTATGTTCAGCATGGCTTTAGAGTTGGAGACATATAACCCATATCATCAGGTGGTAGAGACGTAGGTTGGAAGGTATGTGAGGCCGTGAGAGAGAGGACAAGGAGGCCAAAAGGCCTCGAGGTACTAGAGGATTTACTGGTGGCCACATTGCAGTGACAACCTGTCATGGTAGAGGTTATGTGAGCCGTCCAGTTCACTCAATACTTCCAGCTTCTAGTGGTGCTCTGATTATTCCAAGGTCTCGGGTAGCACACTTTGCTCAGCCACTTTCTAGTGCACCTCTTGCATGGGGTGCCTTCAGTGGTTAATTCAACCGACCAGGCCTAAGCCAGTCCTAGCATCCATGCCCACCGAGAGCTTGATTTGAGTGTGATGATAGCCTTTATATTGTTAGATACTGCCTCATACTCAGAAGGAGTTCACCTCCACAGATTACTTAGGCTTCACCAATTGCAGCTCCACCCACACAGTCAGCTAAGGGTGGGGGATAGGCGGTTAGAATTCGCCCTAGAGGGGGAGGCACAACCATATTTTATGCTTTTTTGGGTAGGACGGAGGTAGTCGCTTCGGAAGCAGTCATCACAGGTGTGGTTCCAGTTTGTCATAGAACTATATCAGTCTTATTTGATTGGGGATCCACTTATTCATATGTGTCATCGTACTTCGCTCCATATTTGGATATATTTAGTGATTCTTTGAGTTCTCTTGTTTATGTGTCCATGCCCGTGGGAGATTCTATTGTAGTGGATTGTATGTATCGGCCGTGTTTAGTTGTTATTGGTGGTTTTGAGACCAGAATTGATCTATTGTTGCTCAGTATGGTAGACTTTGATGTGATCTTGTGGATGGACTGGTTGTCTCCCTATCATGTTATTCTAGATTGTCACGCCAAGACTGTGACACTGGCTATGCCAAGTTCACCATGGTTAGAGTGGAAGGGTACATTAGATTATGTTCCTAGCAGGATTTTGTCATTTATAAAGGCTTGGCAGATATTTGAGAAGGGATGTGATGAACATCTAGACTTTGTAAGAGATGTGAGTGTCGATACTCTTGCCGTTGAGTCAATTTCGATAGTGAGGGACTTGGATGTATTTCCAGTAGATATTTTGGCATGTTTCTCGATAGGGATATTGATATTTGCATTAACTTGGTACCAGTCACTCAGCCCATTTCTATGCCACCATATCGTATGGCCCTAGTGGAGTTGAAGGATTTAAAGGATCAATTTCAAGAGTTGCTTGATAAGGGTTTCGTTTAGCATAGTATGTCCTCGCAGGGTGCTCCAATTTTGCTTGTGAAGAATAAGGATGGTTCTATGCACATTTGTATTGATTATCGCTGGTTAAACAAGGTTACAATGAAGAACAAGTAACCATTGTCGCACATTAGTTACTTATTTGATCAGCTACTGAGTGCTATAGTGTTCTCGAAGCTTGATTTGCGGTCAGGGTATCTTCAGCTGAAAAGTTGGGACTCGAATATTGAAAGACTACTTTCAGTATTCAGTATAGTCACTATGAGTTCCTTGTGATGTCATTTGAGGTGACCAATGCCCCATTATTTATGCACCTGATGAACAGTGTATTCTAGCCATATCTTGATTTTTCGTCATTTTGTTTATTTACGATATCATGGTGTACTCCCATAGTCGAGAAGATCATGAGCAACACTCAAAGATCATGCTCCAGACCTTGAGAGAGAAAAAATTGTATACAAAATTCTCAAAGTGTGAATTCTGGCTTGATTCTATGGTGTTTTGGGGTCATATGGTGTCGAGTGAGGGTATGAAGGTAGATAAGAAGAAAATTGAAGCAGCTCAGAGTTGGCCCGAACCGTCTTCATCTACTGAGATTCGGAGTGTCCTTGGTTTGTTGGTTGTTATCGTCATTTTATAGAGGGTTTCTCATCCATTACCGCACCTATGACTCGATTGACCCAGAAGGGTGCTCCTTTTGGTTGGTCCGAGGAGTGTAAGGCGATCTTTCAAAAGCTCAATAATGCTTTGACTATAGCCTCAGTGTTGGTGTTGCCTACGGGTTAAAGTTCTTACGTTGTGTACTGTGATGTATCGTCTGTTGGCCTTGCACGATGTTGATGCAAGACGGTACTGTGATTGCCTACACGTCTCGGTAGCTTAATACCCATGACAAGAATTATCCCATCCATGACTTGGAACTGTCAGCTATTGTTCATGCATTGAAGATTTGGCGACACTATTTGTACGATGTCCTTTGTGAGATCTGTACCGACTAACGGAGTCTACAACATTTGTTTAAATGGAAGGATCTTAACTTGCTTCAGCGGAGATGGTTAGAGTTTCTTAAGGACTATGATATCACTATTCTATATCATCCCATGAAGGCCAATGTGGTGGCCGATAGCTTGAGCCGAAAGGCAGAGAGCATAGGCAGTTCAGCGTATCTACCGGCGGTAGAGAGATCACTAGCCCTAGATGTTCTGGCCTTGGCCAACCAATTTCTTAGATGGGATGTTTCGGAGCCCAGTCGAGTTCTTTATTGAGTGGTTTATCGGTCTTCTTTATATGATTGCATTAGAGAGCGTCAGTATGATGACCCTCATTTCTTGTCCCTAAGGACACAGTACAACACTGCAATGCCAAGGAGATTTCTATCAGAGATGATGGTGTGTTGCGGATGCAGAGCCAGTTATGTGTGCCCAATGTGGATGGGTTGCGTGAGTTGATTCTTGAGAAGACTCACAGTTTGCGGTACTCCATTCATCCGAGTGCCGGTAAGATGTATCAGGATTTGAGGCAACATCATTGGTTGAGGAGAATGAAGAAAGACATTGTGGAGTATGTAGCTCGGTGCCTAAATTGTCAGCAAGTGAAGTATGAGCTTTAGAGGCCAGGCGGTTTGCTTCGGAGACTTGAGATTCCCGAATGAAAGTGGGAGCGTGTTACCATGTACTTTTTTGTTGGGCTCCTATAGACTGGGAAGAAATTTGACGCGGTATGGGTGATTGTGGACAGGTTGACCAAGTCGGCTCATTTCTTTCTGGTGGTGACCACCTATCCTTAAGAATATGTGGCTCATATATATATCTACGAGACTGTTCTACTTCGTGGCGTGAAGGTATTCATCATCTCTGACTGAAGCACACAGTTTATGTCGCATTTTTGGAGAGCTCTTCAACATCAGATATGCACACGAGTTGAGTTATGTACAGTATTTCACACTAGATGGACGGACAGTCTGAGTGCACCATTTAGATATTAGAGGATATTCTTCATGCTTGTGTTATGGATTTCGGGGGCTCTTTGTAAAGACCCGTAAAATTTTCTCGTTTTAAAATAATGCCTGAATGAGTCCCTGAGTTGTTTTTATCGTGAAATTTTTTAAAATAGACCTAAATTGAGTAAAAAAATACCCCGAGACTTAAAGAATAAAATTTTCCAAAAAGTAGGTGTTATGCGACACACTATGCGATCGCATAACGTGTATGCGGACCGCATAATGGTCGCATACACGGGCAGATTACTGCCCCATTTGAGGTCAACTATGCGGTCCAATGTGCGATCGCATTTCAGTTGTGCAGACTGCATATCTGTCGCATTGTTACCTTTGATTTTGGGAGGGAAGTTGTGCGATCGCATAACATTTATGCGGACCGCACAATGGTCGCATACCTGGGCAGTGTGTTTTTAATTTTGGCCCATCTCGAGGGCCATTATGCGGTCGATTCTGCAGACCGCATGTCAGGACCGCATTCTTGTGTCGGGCCCCATTTTTCTAATTTTTATAAAACCCGACCTCAGTTCATTAAAACACCCCTCCCCTTCAATTTTTAACCATTTTCTGTTATATTAGAGAGAGGAAAGAGTGGGTTCTAGAGAGAGAAAGTCCCAACTTCATCAAATTGGTCTTCCTTCATCACTCAAGCTTGGAACTAATCAAGTAGGACACAAATTTCTCTAAGGGGTAAGCTTCTACGCCATTAACCCTAATTTCTATATTTTTGTTAAATAAAACATGGGTAGGATAGTTCATAAAGATAGGGTTAAGAATCTTGCATGCGTGTACCCAATTTATCATACTCTAGTAAAGGAATATAGGTTGGAGTAACCTTTCACTAAAAAGGGGTTATTTAATCTAAAGGAACACCTAGGGTTTGATAGAAAGCTCCAATGAGTTCAAGACATGTTCATGATTCCTAATTCTAAGTTTAAATGTGCCGCATTGTGAATTAGATTGAAGGTGCTAGTCGGTCCGGTGATTTGAGAGTAAAAGTTAGAAAGGGATTTTCACCCCAGGTATGTATGGCTAACTTTACCTTTGTAGAATCCTCTTGTTGGGTCCGAGCATACGGTATGTTGTACCTTATTTGAAAACATGTGAAGTGATTATTAAAATGTGTTGAGACGTAAGATTCTATTCTCTGATTGTCCTAGTTCATTGCCTTACTATCGTACTATATGAGACTGTGAAAAGTATTTTGATGGGCCTATCTTATTATGTGCAAAGCTCGTAAATGCTCGATGGTATCGATATGAAAGTATGTGTTAATGAATGAAATAAGGTTAATGTGCCCTAGTGTGGAAATGTATATAAGGGCTAAGGAAAACCGTGCGTGATAGTTAATGAAAAAGGGTATTGTGAAATGATGTGAATGAGTTGAAAAATTATGGCAATGCCTTGTATATGAATTACTACTTGGGGAGAATTATTGTGCCTTGGGCCAAAATATATTAATGGTGGATGTGAACTTGTGATTCCTTGAAATGATAATTCTTGGGATGTAATTGTTTGTGGTTGCTGTTATAAAATATGATTGTCAGGTGGGATCGGGTTGCGCGCCGCAACACGAGGTAATAAGCTTGATGAGATGTGAGGTAATTAGGGTGGCCGAGGTAATAAGTATGGAATGTGATCATTATCACTATCGAAATTATAAAACTGGGAAACTCTTGAATATGGTGATGTTGAAAGGGAAAAGAAGAGATTGTGAAACTTGTTGATTTTGGTTGTTTCTTTCCACGTGCATTGATTGATTGGTTCTATTACTGTCTCTTAATTGTGTATTTTTTGATGTACTTGGGATAAAGTTTGTTCATACATACTAGTACTGTTCCACAGTACTAATGTCCCTTTTGCCGGGGGCGCTACATCTTTTTATATAGATGTAGGTGGGTCCATAGCAGGTTGCTCAGCTCGCCGTTAGTGGTGCTTTCTCCTCATCCTTTCTCAGTCGTACTGGTGAGCCCCACTTCCTCTCGGGGCCATGTGTAGTTCATGCCATCTCCTTTTGAGTATATTATGTATTGTAAGGTATAGTCGGGGCCTTTTTGCCAGCAAGTATTATATAAACTCTTAGTACTCTTAGAGGCTCCGTAGACACTATGTGGGTGTATATATATATTTTTGGGTAGCGATTGTATTTGCTCGTAATTGTGGTCCATATTGGGAAGTGTTGTATATATTATGTATGTTTTGGGAAATCTAGTATAATAATGTAAAATGAGGAAAAATTGGATTTATTGGTGTAATCACACACTTTTAAGCTTATCTCACTGTTTTACATAAATAATGGATGATATAAACACAGGGAAGCGCGTTGGGTAGGAAAGGCAATTCAGGTTCGCTTGACTGGGGTCACCCGGTTGAGTGCCGGTCGCATCCCTCGATTTTGGGGCGTGAAAACTTGGTATCAGAGCCCAAGGTTTTACAAGTGTCCTAGGATGTCTCGGAGCCGTGTCTAGTAGAGCCCTTCTTATCGGTGTGTTGTCGACCACATCTATAATTAGGGGGCTACATGGACATTTAGGAAACACCCCTTTCATTTTTATTCTATATCGTGCGGTGAAATGGAAAGTGAGAATATTCTTGTCTTACTCGTGCTTTTCTAAACTCGACTGTCGAACCAGAATTATGAGACTGTAGTTTCCTAATGAGTCAGTTACTGAGTGGAAATAGAGTGGTGTGGTGCCAAAGGGTTGGTTTATTTCCTACCTTAAGGCCTCGAAGATGATTAAACAGGGGTGTATTTATCATTTGGTCCGAGTTGTGGACACCACTTCAGAAGTGTCTGCCCCCGAGTCCGTCCCAGTCGTGAATGAGTTTCTTGAAGTATTTTTGAACGAGCTTCCAGGGATTCCGCCAGATAGAGAGATCGATTGTGGGATTGACGTATTTCCAGATACACACCCAATATCTATTCCACCATACAGAATGGCGCCATCAGAGTTGAGAGAGTTAAAGGGGCAGTTGAAAGAATTATTAGAGAAGGGGTTCATTCGGCCGAGTGTGTCGCCGTGGGGCTCTCCGGTTCTTTTCGTCAGGAAGAAGGATGGGTCCGAAGTGTATTGATTATCGGCAGTTCAACAAAGTCACTATCAAAAACAAGTATCCATTGCCCCGGATAGATGATTTGTTTGACCAATTACAGGGTGCGAGGTTATTCTCCAAAATTGATTTACGGTCGGGGTATCACCAGTTAAAGATCAGAGAGCAGGATATTCCTAAGACCGCCTTCAGAACTCGTTATGGCCATTTTGAATTTTTGGTAATGTCCTTTGGACTGACCAATGCTCCAGCGACTTTCATGGATCGTATGAATCGGGTTTTCAAACCGTTTCTTGACTCCTTCGTGATTGTTTTTATTGATGACATCCTTGTCTACTCGCGCGGCCGGGAGGATCATGCTAATCACCTCAGGATAGTTCTGCAGACTCTTCATCAGCACCAATTGTATGCCAAGTTTTCAAAATGTGAATTTTGTTTGGAGTCAGTCACATTTTTGGGTCATGTTGTTTCCAGAAAAGGGATTAAAGTTGATCCCCAGAAAATCACAACGGTAAAGGATTGGCCTAGACCAACGACCCCGACAGAGATTCGCAGTTTCTTGGGTCTAGCCGGGTATTATCGGAGGTTTGTTGAGGGGTTCTCTACCCTCGCCTCCCCATTTACTAAATTGACGCAAAAGGCAGCTAACTTCCAATGGTCTGACGCTTGTGAAAAGAGCTTTCAGAAATTGAAATCAAGATTGACTTCAGCACCGGTGTTAGCTTTGCCAGAAGGCACGGAGGGATTTGCGGTTTATTGCGATGCTTCAAGGGTTTGTTTGGGATGTGTGTTGATGCAACACGGGAAGGTTATAGCCTATTCTTCCAGGCAACTCAAGAATCACGAGAAGAATTATCCGATGCACGATTTAGAACTCGCGGCAGTTGTGTTTGCATTGAAATTCTTGCGGCATTATTTGTATGGGGTCCATGTGGACGTGTTCTCAGACCACAAGAGTCTCCAATATTTGTTCAAGCAGAAGGAGTTGGATTTAAGATAGCGGCGATGGTTAGAATTGCTTAAGGATTATGATATGAAAATTCTGTACCACCTAAGGAAAGCAAATGTAGTGGCCGACGCTCTCAGTCGGAAGTCTATGGGTAGTCTGGCTCATTTGGAGGAAGATCAGAGGCCGTTGGCTCGGGAGGTTTGCCGATTGGTTAGTCTGGGGGTCTGTCTCTCAACCTCAGAATAGGGAACGTCATGGTCCATAATGGGGCAGAATCATCACTTGTAGCGGAAGTCAAGGAGAAGAAATTTATTGATCCAGCATTGGCGCAGTTGAAGGGGGCAGTTTTGGATAGCAACATTTCGGCATTCTCACTCGGAAGCAATGATGGTGTTTTGCGGTGCCAGGGAAGGCTATGTGTTCCTGATGTGGATAATCTTCGGGAGACGGTAATGGCAGAAGCTCACAGTTCCAGGTATTCCGTGCACCCAGGTTCCACGAAAATATATCAAGATCTTCGGGAAGTTTATTGGTGGAGCGGCATGAAAAGAGGTGTGGCAGACCTTGTATCTAAATGTCCGAATTGTCAGCAGGTGAAGGCCGAGCATTAGAGGCCTGGTGGGTTAACTCAACTTATGGAAATTCCAATATGGAAAGGGGAAATGATCAACATGGATTTAGTGGTAGGGTTACGTCGCACTCAGCGCAAGTTCGACTCGATTTAGGTGATAGTGGATCGACTCACGAAATCAGCTCACTTCTTGCCGGTCAAATCCACCGATACTGCAGAACAGTACGCTCAGTTGTATACCAAGGAAATAGTTAGGCTTCATGGTACTCCAGTTTCCATTATCTCAGACCAAGGAGCCCAGTTCACGACTAATTTTTGGAGAAAAGTTCAGCAAGGTTTGGGTACTCAGGTAACTCCCAGCACATCTTTCCATCAGCAGACTGATGGTTAGGCATAGCGGACTATTCAGACGCTTGAAGATACATTACCGGCTTGTGTGTTGGACTTCAAGGGTATTTGGGATGATCATTTACCGCTTATTGAATTTGCTTACAATAACAACTTTCACACTATTATTCAGATGGCCCCATTTAAGGCATTGTACGGAAGGAGGTGTAGATCTCCGATTGGTGGTTCGAGGTTGGTGAAGCAGAATTGTTAGAGCCAGATCTCGTGCACCAGGCATTGGAAAAAGTCAGAGTCATTCGGTAGAGGATGAAAACCTCTCAGAGCCGTCAAAAATCCTATGAGTACGTTTGTCGAAGAGAATTGGAATTCCAAGTTGATGATTGGGTATTCTTGAAGGTATCTCCCATGAAGGGAGTGATGCGGTTTGGGAAGAAAGGGAAATTGAGCCCAAGGTATGTCGTGCCATATCGGATTGCTCAAAGGATATGGCAAGTGGCTTATAGGTTGGAATTACCCCCTGAATTGTCATTAGTGCACCCGGTGTTCCACGTGTCCATGTTGAAGAAAGTGGTTGGAGATCCATCAGCCATCATGACAGTTGAGACTATTGAGGTTAATGAAGAATTATCGTATGAAGAGGGTTCGGTTGCCATTCTTGATAGACAAGTCCATAGATTGAGGAACAAAGAAATTTCTTCAGTTAAAGTGTTGTGGCAAAGTCAGCACGTCGAGGAAGCCACGTGGGAAGCGGAAGATGTGATGAAAGAAAGATATCCCCATTTGTTTGAATAAGTCCAGTAGTGTTCGTCAGAACAGTCATCTCTAAGCAAATTATATTTTATGTTCGGTTTTGTGCAAACGCACCCCATCTTCCCCTAATTGCCTTGTTGTTGTAATTTTCCAGTGTGTGCTAAAACTAAATCCGCAGTTCTATTTGGGTAGTGTGCAACCCTTGAGGAAAATGAATGTTTTGTGGGACGTATGTGTTAGGCAAGTGATTAATAGTAGTGTAGGTTGGTAATGATTAATTGAATTGAATATAGTATATTGAGGTGATTGGGTTGTATGGGACTCATTAAAAATACCAAGTTATGTGCAAAAATATGAATCATGTGCAAATTTGTGGTATAAGAAGAAAGAAGTATGTGTAGTTGACAAAATGATTGAATATTTGCAAATTGTTGAGGTAACAACGTTGTGTGCGAGTTATTGGGTGATTAAAACTGTGTAATGGTGCTTGGAAATGTGTTTCGGGGGCTCTCTGACAGGTAGATAGGTCTAATTACAAAGGGAACCCTGGCGAAATGTTTATGAGATATTGGAGTTAGTGAAAATATAGAAGTTGCATATCATTCTTTCAAAACTAAATGATTTCCAAAACCCTCATTCGAGGACGAATGATTTTTAAGGGGGGAGGATGTAAAGACTCGTAAAATTTTCTCGTTTTAAAATAATGCCCGAATGAGTCCCCGAGTTTATTTTTATCATGGAAATTTTTAAAACGGACCTAAATTGAGTAAAAAGTACCCTTAGACTTAAAGAATAAAGTTTTCCAGAAAGTAGGTGTTATGCGACCTACTATGCGATCGCATAACGAGTATGCGAACCGCATAATGGTCGCATACACGTGCAGATCACTGCCACATTTGAGGTCAACTATGCGGTCCAATGTGCGATCGCATTTCAGTTTTGCGGACCGCATATCTGTCGCATTGTTGCCTTTGATTTTGGGAGGAAAGTTATGTGATCGCATAACGTGTATGCGGACCGCACAATGGTCGCATACCTGGGCAGTGTGTTTTGAATTTTGGCCTATCTCGAGGGCCATTATGCGGACCGCATGTCAGGAATGCAATCGCATTCCTGACCGCATTCTTGTGTCGGGCCCTATTTTTCTAATTCTTTAAAACCCGACCCCAGTTCATTAAAACACCCCTCCCCTTTAATTTTTAACCATTTTCTTATATATTAGGGAGAGGAAAGAGTGGGTTCTAGAGAGAGAAAGTTCCGACTTCATCAAATTGGTCTTCCTTCATCACTCAAGCTTGGAACTAATCAAGTAGGACAGAAATTTCTTCACTCTAAGGGGTAAGCTTCTACTTCATTAACCCTAATTTCCAGATTTTTGTTAATATAAAACATGGGTAGAATAGTTCATAAAGATAGAGTTAAGTCTTTCATGCATGTACCCAATTTACCATAATCTAGTAAAGGAAGATAGGTTGGAGTAACCTTTCGCTATAAAGGGGTTATTTAATCTAAAGGAACACCTAGGGTTTGATAGAAAGCTCCAATGAGTTCAAGACATGTTCATGATTCCTAATTCTGCGTTTAAATATGCCGCATTGTGAATTAGATTGAAGGTGCTAGTCGGCCCGGTGATTTGAGAGTAAAAGTTAGAAAGGGATTTCGACCCTAGGTATGTATGGCTAACTTTAACCTTTGTAGAATCCTCTTGTTGGGTCAGAGTGTACGGTATGTGTACCTTGTTTAAAAACATGTGAATTGATTGTTCAAATGTGTTGAGACGTAAGATTCTATTCTCTGATTGTCCTACTTGATTGCCTTACTACCGTACTATGAGACTGTGAAGAGTGTTTTGATGTGCCTATCTTATTATGTGCAAAGCTCGTAAATGCTCGAGGGTATCGATATGAAAGTATGTGTTAATGAATGAAAGAAGGTTAATGTGCCGAAGTGTGGGAATGTATATAATGGCTAAGGAAAACCGTGCGTGATAGGTAATGAAAAAGTGTATTGTGAAATGATGTGAATGAGTTGAAAAATTATGGCAATGCCTTGTATATGAATTACTACTTGGGGAGAATTATTGTGCATTGGGCCCAAATATATGAATGGTGGATGCGAACTTATGATTCCTTGGAATGATAATTCTTGTGATGTAATTGTTTATGGTTGCTGTTATGAAATATGATTGTCAGTTGGGATCAGGTTGCGCGCCGCAACACGAAGTAATAAGCTTGATGAGATGTGAGGTAATAAGGGTGTCCGAGGTAATAAGGAGGGAATGTGATCATTATCACTATCGAAATGAAAAATTCGGGAAACTCTTGAATATGGTGATGTTGAAAGGGAAAAAGGAGAGATTGTGAAACTTGTTGATTTTGGTTGTTTCTTTCCACGTGCATTGATTGGTTGGTTCTATTATTGTCTCTTAATTGTGTATTGTTTGATTGTACTTGGGATAAAGTTTGTTCATTCATACTAGTACTATTGCACAGTACTAACGTCCCTTTTGCCGGGGGCGCTACATCTTTTTATATGGATGTAGGTGGGTCCATAGCAGGTTGCTCAGCTCGCCATTAGTGGTACTTTCTCCTCATCCTTTCTCAGCTATACTGGTGAGCCCCCCTTCCTCTCGGGTNAAGTGTTGTATCTATTATGTATGTTTTGGGAAATCTAGTATAATAATGTAAAATTAGGAAAAATAGGATTTATTGTGGTAATCACACACTTTTAAGCTTATCTCACTGTTTCACATAAATGATGGATGATATAAACACAGGGAAGCTCGTTGGGTAGGAAAGGCAAATCAGGTTCGCTTGACTGGGGTCACCCGGTTGAGTGCCGGCCGCGTCCCTCGATTTTGGGGCGTGACACTCTTGGGATCATTTCTTGCCACTTGCGGAATTTGCCTACAATGACAACTACCAGTCGAGTATTCGGATGTCTCTTTATGAGGCCATATATGGGAAACGGTGTCGTTCTCCAGTTTGTTGGTTGGTTTGATCCGGGAGAGGCTAAGTGGTTTGTCACGGATTTGGTTTGAGATGCCTTGGAGAAAGCAAAGTTGATTCAATATCGCCTTCATACAACCCAGTCTAGGCAGAAAAATTATGATGATCGGAAGGTTCGTGATGTAGCATTTATGGTTGGATGGAGAGTATTGCTTCGTGTTTCATCATTAAGGGTGTGATGAGGTTCGGAAAGAAGGGAAAGTTGATACCTATGTATACGGGACCTTGGAGATCCTTGAGATGATTGGTTAGGTTGCCTACAAGCTTGCATTGCCACATAGCTTATTTGTAGTTCATCTGGTGTTCCATGTCTCTATGCTCTGAAAGTATTATGGTGATTCGTCTTATGTTTTAGACTTCCACTCAGTCCAATTGGACAAGGATTTGACTTATATTGAAGAGCTGGTGGCTATCTTGGACACATAGGTCCAGAAAATGAGATCAAAGAACATTTCCTTAGTGAAGGTTCAATGGAGGGGTCATCCGGTCGAGAAAGCAACTTGGGAGACCGATTTTCATCTATTCATCACTTTAGTTATGTCTTTATGGAAGTTCGAGGACGAACATTTGTTTTAAGAGAGGAAGAATATAACGACCCGGCCGGTTGATTTTTGTAATTGCGCCCCGATTCCCCTTTTGATGCTTCACACATGTGTGTTTGTGATTTTATGACTTATGAGGTTGTTAGTTTTGTTCCGGGAAGATTTCGGGTGATTTGGACCCTATGATTTTTGGCTTAGAAGCTTATGTTAGAAATATTGATCAAACTTTGACTTTTGTCAAAATGACCTTGGAAAGGTGTTTTGATGCCCCGATAGCTTCGTAGCATAATCTTTGACTTGGGCATATGCACGGAATTTAATTAGGAAGTCTGTAGGTTGATTTGTGTTGTTTTGCCGAAATTTGGAATTTTGAAGTTAAAAAGTTTGACCGTAGGTTGACTTTTATATATCGACTTCGGAATTTGATTTGGACTTTGAATAGGTCTGTTATGCAATTTATAACTTCTTTGTAAGATTTGGTATCATTTGGATTTCAATTGATAGGATTCAGACGCTTAGTTGCAGTTCTAGAAGTCCATGAAATTTACTTTTAAATTCATGCGTTTTAGTGTTTGATTCGTAGTTCTATGTGTTAATTTTGTGTTTTGATCGCATGAGTGAGTTCATGTGACTCAAAACGTGTTTGAATGTTTTGTTTGGATCCTCGAGGGCTCGGATGAGTTTCGAACATGTTACGGATTGTTTTGGACTGAACAGGATCTAGTAAGTTGATGTCTCTAGCGTGGCATTTGCGAACACTAGGTTCGCAATTGCAAGCTTAGCAGGGGGTTCAGGTATCGCAATGGCTCATAATTGCGAAGTAACTCAGGAAGATAGGTAGTTCACATTTGAGACAAAATAGTTGCATTTGTGATAGAGGCGTCCTCTTAGGATTTTCAGTGGCCCCATTTGCGAGGAATATTTGGCAATTGTGAACCCATGTTGCAATTGCAACATCTGCAGCTGATCAAAACGTCTGGGTGTCGGGATTTTTCAACATATCCTCTCATTTTAGAACCCTAGACTAGGTAGGAGGCGATTTGGAGAGGGGATTTCATCTACAAGTATTGGATAAGTGATTCTAATCATTATCCAACTATATTCATCAATATATCTGAGATTTAACATAAAAAATCATGTGAATCAAAGTGGAAATTTGTGAAACTTTGTCAAGTTTTTGATAAATAACAATTTGAGTTTTGAGAGTCGATTTGGACTTGGATTTTGAAATTAATCATCTATATGAGCTCGTGGGGTTATAGGTAGTCGGAATCTACCCTTGGACCTAGGTTTTGACCGCCGAGCCCCAAGTTTACTTTTGTTGATATTTTGAAAAAATGTGTAAAGATAATAGTATCTATTTCAATAGTTTTCTCTTGCATTTTTCGATGATATTAAGTCAATTTTTGTTAGATTTGAGCCGTGTGGGGGCAAATTTCAGGGGAAAAGCTTTTTTCGAGGGTTGAGTTGGCCTAGTTGAGGTAATTACCTTACCTAACTTTGTGTGGGAGAAACTACCCCTTAGAATTTGGTTGAGCCATGGGCTGTTGTTGTGGAATCATTGATATTGCTAATTATTCGCATGTTTTGGCATATGGGCACTTGTGGTGCGAGTTGTTATTGTGATGTAATATTGATACGCATGCGGCGGTGTAAGGATAAGGGTTAATATGCATGCGGCCGGGATAATGTGGGACTTATGCGTGTGTTGCTTGTAAGGGGATTGCTTGAAACCATGTGGTGTCATAAGGTGGACTACAGTGCGTGTAGCTATTTCGAAAAAAGTGTTTACAAAACTATTTAAATGTAAGGATCATGTGGCGGTATAAAAAAAGATTGCGATTGAGATTGAGAAATGTGAATACAAGGCGGTACCTCGGTTTCATTCATGTTATATATGAGGCGGTACCTCGGTTGTTGTTCTTGTTGTGTATGAGGCGGTACCTCATTTGTGATTCGTGTTGTTTATCTCATGTTCTAATGAGTTTTTGGTGAAACACTTCTTGTTGCTTTTATTCTTCCTTGTCTTATGAGTTTGGATCCGTATTTGACTTTGGTGGTTCTCTTTAATTTCTTCGTTTGTGTTATCTTTGTGCTTACAATTCCAGTATTATTCTATGTTATTAACATGTTTCGTATCACTTGTTTCTCCGCCTTCTATTACTTCTCGTTATTATGTTTTTATTCTGTTTCTTATATCCTAATAGGTGTCTTGACCTGGCCTCTTCACTACTCTATCGAGATTAGTCTTGATACTTACCGGGTACTATTGTGGTGCACTCATACTATGCTTCTGCACATCTTCTATGCAGATCCAGGTACGTCTGCTTGTGCTGGATGTTAGTGTTGATTGTAGCTGTTTGCCAGAGACTTCCAGGTATACCTGCTCGACGTCTGCAGGCCTCGGAGCCACCTTCTGTTAGCCTTATAGTATCTTTGTTTCCTTTATTAGACAGTGTTGTAGTATGCGTTTTGGAACATTCTGTAGAAGCTTATGACTCAGTCTCACCGGGTTTTGGGAGCATTGTAGTTGTGTATCAGTTATCGGGATATTTACGAGAATTGTTAGTTTATGTCATGTTTTAGCTTTTATTTCTATCAATATCCCTCATTTTTAGGCTTACCTTGTCTTAGAGACTAGGTGCCATCACAACATCCTAAGGAGGGAAATTAGAGTCGTGACATGCTCACTATGACATTTCATAAGGAGAAGTCTATGAAACGACCATGTCCTCACTAAATTCCTAGCATAATTGTTGAGAAAATTTTGTATCCATTCATCATGAACTAGAATTATCTAGCCTTTTTCATGTTCTTTTGCTGGGTCTTCGGTTGTTGCAACAAGTGTACCTATCTCCAATGTAGCTTATGTCCATGAGGCCACAAGACACTATAGTGGTAGTTAAATCAAAGCTTCTGTGAGCTCGATGAGATATGCCCCC
>ML418140.1:6988-91948 GCA_005239525.1 Nicotiana knightiana | reverse complement strand
CATCTTTTCTTCAAATTCCATGATCACATTAAAGTGTCCTCTAATGCATCATGGACCAGCAATGTCATTATTAATGTCTTCAATGTTAGCTCAAAGATCCTTTCTCTCTGTGGCAGTACACTTGGCATATACTGCAGTGACATGTATATCCCTCATATCATTGTCTTTAATCCGCAAGGTGACTTGTTGTTCTTATTTGCAGCTACCTCGGCCTGAAAGAAGCACCAGATTTGACCATTGATATTCATCAGACAATGTTGAAATCCCAAGAAATTTTTATAGCCCTCTATCATTCTACTATGAATGAAAGGCTCAAAGATAGAAAAATAATTTTTATTGATGTTGATCCATTTTTTAATCTGTGAATTGCCTTTTTAGAATTTACCCCTCTAATTTCCAAAATATAGCACTAATCATTGAAAACTAGAGATTTGAGGCCCTTATTTTTACTCATTTCCTTTGTGGAATGGTAGTATTATTTTCTATGACTTCCTTTCCTCTTCCTCTGTGTTTGCTTCTTCGTCTACCATTACGTGTCCAATTCCCATATTTATCTGTATCATCGTCATTTTGAATATTCCCTGAGTTTGATGAATTTCCTCTTTCCTTATCTTTTTTTGTGAGTCTACTCCTTCCTTCGAAATTCTATGACTATCGCAACTGAAAACCTTGTTACAGCATAAGTCCACAATCAGTTGGATAGGTGGTGCCTTTTAAGCTCTGTGTCAATAATTCTGGTTTGTATACTCTCCAGAGTAACTTGATCTGAACTATCATTTTTTCTTCGTTTCGTGTAGTATCTCGTTTGGTATTACCCATATTGTCTCTCTACGTTGCCTCTTGTGAAGTAGTTGTGGAAATTATGTTGTTGAGCTGCCTTCTATGCCCTTCCATTGCTGTCTTGTTCGAGTTATTTTCTTCTGACACCAGCACTTACTACAACCCTTGTAGAACCATTGTCCTTGTATTGATCTTTCTTTCTTTGTTTGTCATAATTTGCCTCGGTTAACTTTTTCAGCATATCTTTGACAACTATGTTTGAGATGGCTTGTATCTTGTCTCCCTTTCTCATGTTTTCCTTCTTACTCTTCATTTGCGCAACATGTCGCTTGAACAGAACTATACTTATTTTTTGCGGCATTTTCTTCTTCTTCTTTTGCTTACTCTTCTTATTGGTTATTCTATCTTAACTGATTAATTCTTCTCCGCGGACTTTTCCTTGACGCCCCTTAGCTTTCTCCTTTTCCTTTCTCTTTTACCTGTTTCTTTTGGTGTTGGGACTTGCTATTGATTCTTATTATTCACTTCCTTGATATTCTACCTAAACTTCGTTCCCTTGTTAGATGTTCCAGCTTCCTCCATTCCCCTTTTTTGCTGGCCCACCTATTTACTCTATTTCACGTTGGTTTTGCTAACCTCAGACTCTTTTTGATTCCCAATGTCTTCTTTTTTTTTTCACCGTTGGCATTCCTCTTTTGCTTCTTTGTTTTTGGCTTCCTTTTCCTTTTGCCTTTCTTTTCCAGTATTCTACATTGCACTACTGAGTGGCCCACGATGATGGAATGTTTATTGTATTTGGGTACTCCCCCATATTTGTCACGACCCAAACCGATGGGCCGCGACGGGTGCCTGAGTCCTACCTGTCAAACACCCCTAAGAATGCGTCTAAGATATAAACCTGAATAACATCTGCTGAATTACGAAAATAATATACATGAAGGAAACCTGCCAAAAAGGCATATGTACGTATACATGCAGAATAGAGTGGGCGAGCCTGCAAGGCTACTATAGACAACTATACACCCAAAAACTGAAAGCCGATAAGGCCACATACTAGCCAACTGTACATAACTATCTACAGACCTCTAATAGAAAGATAATTGTATAAAGACGGGACTGAGCCACGTCATACCCATACATATACAAACATATCGTACCAATATCAAAAGCATTTCCGGATCAAGTGGAGCACGCCAACTCTCGTTGATCAAGGATCCTAAAAAGGGGGACCGTCGACTTGCCTACCTGCACCTGTGGGCATGAAATGCAGGCCCTGGGAAATAGGGTGTCAGTGCGAATAATATACTCAGTATGTAAGGCATGAAAATTAGTGAATAAAAGACATAAATGAAATATGGAATAAAAAAATCTATCCATTAATCTAAACAACTTTATAAACTCTGAAACATTTATAACATTATGCACGTGTATATAAATGTCGTTTCATGGATGAGTATAGGTGTACATAACATCATCAAGCCACTGAGGGCATCCCATCATATCATCTCGGCCACTGTGGGCAACATCATCAACATATACCAACTGATCAGGTGGTGGTACGTATATAACGCCGTAACCTTTTTCAATATACCATATACATATATTTACATATATACGCGTATATAACGTCATCTGGTCATGGGTCAATGCACATGTATAAATGAGTGAAATGCATGAAAAATACGTAATAACCTCAATATTCCTTTCGGATAAACTTTTTCAACTGCGTATTATTCTGAGACCCATGAACAGAAGATAATAATAATTCACATGGGGAATCAAGAATATACACACCCCTAGTATTTCTATGAATAGAGTAATTTACGGAAACTGTACGTTTACTCGTTTCTTTTGTATAATTTGGATCATGCCAAAAATAAAGAAGGGATGACCTTAACATACCTGGAGTAGGAAAAACTCCGTATAATATTCTTGGCGAATATTGCACCATACTCTTTTAGAACCGAAAATTTTGGATGGAATTAAGATTCTGCTTCTTTGAAGTATTGAACGAATTTTAAGCTTCTGCTTCTTTGAAGTATTGAATTTTAAGCTTCTGTTCTTGAAATATCAAACCAAGAAAGGATAGTTTGAAGTATTGAATTTTAAGCTTCTATTCTTGAAATATCAAACCAAGAAAGAATAGGTTTTGCTTTAGAATTATTGACGTTTTTGGTTCTCTTTTTGTCCAATATGGAAATTGTAACAAGACTTGTTATAAGTCTTGTTTTGTTAACATTAAATTCCCATCTAACCTTGGGTAACCACCTAGGCAAAAATGACTAAGACTCATTCTTATTCTTGTGGCTTTGTGCCACGTTTTTGGAGTGTAATTTTATTTATCTACTTATTAGTTAACTAGGTAATGTCCCGTTATCCGGTAATTAACCAATTACCCGTTTAATTTAAAAATTACCTTAAATTACTTAAAATTCTATTTATTTTTAATATACTTTATACATTATACTATCGTGGTCATATGGTACCTTGCATGGTACTAGTTCATATTTATTGGGTATTATCGCTCGACCCGTATTTTATCCTAAATTGGCCACATTCAACGAAACTCGTTTTCTTTAATTCATGTACCCTTTATCCTTCATGACACCTACTTCTCGCTTGTTATAAATAGCGTAAATATGTTAACCTCAATATAATCTTATCCCTGAGTCTACATCGATTAATTGAAGACGGAACTTTTAACGTACGAAAACGCAAGATGTAACATCCCTCCCCCCTTAGAAACATTTGTCCTCGAATGTTTTAACTTTCTGGGATCTATATAACCTTAGAAATGTCACCTTTTTAACAACATTACTATCAACTCTTCCCGTAGAAACATAATAATTTAATTCCACATAGGATCATAATCATCAATAACGACAATGGCCTCACACGACCAATGACAATAACTAACACAAGAACCCGTAGACGTACCTTAACATTATGACGTCTCAGTCGGACCCTTCTCTGGAGGAGGAAATAAGTAGGCATATCTAGACTTAATGTCTTTCTCAGCCTCCCAAGTCATTTCTTCCACATTTTTGTTTCGCCAAAGTACTTTCACAGAGGCTACCTCCTTATTCCGTAGCATGCAGATTTGTCGGTCTAGGACAGCAACCGAAACTTCCTCGTATGACAAGTCCTCTGTAATATGTACATCATCCGTGGACACCACTCGGGTAGGATCGCCAATGTAACATGGATACGTGAAAAAACGGATGGATAGACTCTAATTCTGAGGGCAATTCTAACTCATAAGCTACTTGGCCCACTCTCTGAATGATCCTATAAGGCCTAATATATCGTGGGCTATGTTTTCCCTTCTTGCCATACCTCATTACACCCTTCATAGGTGACACTATTCAGAATAACCATTCATTAACCGTGAACTCTAAATCTCGTTGCCGCACGTCAGATTATGACTTCTGACGACTATAAGCTGTCAACAGTCGATCCCGGATAGGCTTTAATAGTTCTATGGCTTACTAAACCAGGTCTGGCCCATGTAACCTAGATTCTCCAATATCAAACCACCCTATAGGCTACCTACATTTTCGTCCGTAGAGAGCTTCGTATGGGGCCATCTGAATACTGGAATGGTAGATATTATTATATGCGAACTCAATAAGCGGCAGATGATCATCCCAGCTACCTTTGAAGTCTATCACACAAGCTCGTAACATGTCCTCCAGTGTCCTCCAGAAGTTAGCTATAAATTGAGCTCCTCTATCCCAGATAACAGATATAGGGACACCATGTAGTTGTACTATCTCCTTAATATAAAGCCTTGCATAATCCTCTAAAGAATATGTAACTCTGACGGGCAGAAAATGGCTGACTTTGTAAGCCTATCAACAATCACCCATATCCAATCGAACTTACGTTGGGTATGAGGTAATCCCACGATGAAACCAATATTAATTACTTCCCATTTCCAAGTTGGGATTTCCATAGCCTGCAATAACCCATCGGGTTTCTGATGATCAATCTTAACCTGCTGACAGTTAGGACACTGAGCACCAAACTACGCTATATCCCTTTTCATTTCGTCCCACAAATACACTTCCCTGATATCATGGTACATCTTTGTCGCTCCGGGATGGATATAATAACGAGAATAGTGAGTTTCTCCCATAACCTGACGGTGCAGCCCTGCAACATTAGGGACACATAATCGTCCTCGATATCTGAGGACCCCATATTCTGTAACTTCAAATGGTGTCTTCTCCTTCTGAGGGGTGGTATCCCCATAATGAACTAACACAGGATCCTCGTATTAGCGTTCCTTTACTTCCGTTACTAATGAGGATGTTGTCGTATCCTGAATAGTAACTCCCATATCACCTGAGTCCAGTAACCGAACTCCAAGATTAGCTAGATGGTGAACCTCATGGGAAATTCTCTTTTGTTCCGGATGTAAATATGATAGGCTACCCATCGATCTAGGGCTTAGTGCGTCAGCTGCCACGTTCGCCTTCCCTGAATGGTATAAAATTTCAACGATAGTTCCAACCATCTCCTTTGACGTAAATTTAATTCCTTTTGCTTTAAGATATACTGGAGGCTCTTATGATCCGTATAGATATCAACATGAATGCCATACCAGTAGTGCCTCCACATCTTTAGTTGATAAATCACTACGGCTAACTCTAAATCGTGGATCAGGTAGTTCTTCTTGTGCTTTCTTAGTTGTCTAGAAGAATAAGCTACAACCTTACCAAGTTGCATCAGCACACAACCCAATCAAACACTTGAAGTGTCACAATACATCACATAACCATCGGTCCCTTCTAGGATCGTTAGAACCGGTGCTGAAGTTAATCTGTCCATTAAGGCTTGGAAACTCCGTTCGCAAGTGTCAATCCGTTGAAACTTTTCTCCCTTCTGAGTCAACTTTGTTAAAGGTGCCTAAAGGGAAGAAAATCCTTCCACAAATCTCCTGTAATAACCTGCCAAACCGAGAAAAATACGAACCTCCGTTGGTGTTGTCGGTCTAGGCCAAGTCTTTACTGCCTCAATTTTTGTGTATCCACCCAGATGCCTTCACCCGAAATGATATGCCCAAGGAAAGCTACAGAATTCACATTTAGAGAATTTTGCATACAACTTCCCTTTTTGTAGAGTTTTGAGCAGAGTATACAAATGATCTGCATGTTCAGCCTCTGAACGAGAATACACCAATATATCATCGATAAATACAATTACGAACAGTTCTAAAAAGGGCCTGAACACACGGTTAATCAAATCCATGAATACTGCTGGGGCATTGGTCAAACTGAACGACATAACACGAAACTCAAAGTGCCCATATCTGGTCTTGAATGTTGTCTTCGAAATATATTCATCCTTAACCCTTACCCGATGGTACCCTCCTGGCCTCAAGTCTATTTTTCAAAAAACACTTGGCACCTTGCAACTGATCAAATAAATCGTCAATCCCCGGGAGCGGGTACTTATTCTTGATCATTACCTTATTCAACTGTCTATAATCAATGCACATCCATAAAGAACCATATTTCTTCCTCACAAATAACACAGGTGTCCCCTACGGTGATGTACTAGTCCTGATAAAGCCTTTTTCAAGGAAGTCCTTTAGTTGTTCCTTTAATTCTTTCACTTCTGCGAGGGCCATTCTATAAGGAGTAATGGATATTAGATGAGTATCTGGTAGTAGGTCAATAGCAAACTCAATTTCTCGCTCTGGTGGAAGACCTAGAAGCTCATCGGGAAAAACATCAGGAAACTCATTAACCACAAGGATGGACTGAATGGTTGGTGACTCTACATACATATCCTAAACCCGAACTAAGTGATAAATACAACCCTTACTGATCATCTTCCTTTCTTGAGATAGGAAATAAATATACCTCTTGGCAACTCGGTATTACCTTTCCACTCTAAAACAGGCTCCCTTGGAAATTGAAATCGAACTATCTTTAATCTACAATCAACATTGGCATGACAAGAAGCCAACAAATTCATACCCACTATAACATCAAATTCTACCATATCTAACTCGATTAGGTATGCTACGGTAGATCGACCATGAACTACTATTATACAACCCCTATATGCTTGCTTAGCTATCACTGAGTCCCCGACAGGTGTAGACACCTCAAAGGATTTAACCAATTCAGGTTTTATTTCAAACTTACTAGCAACCAACGGAGTAACATATGATAAGATGGAACCTGGGTCAATCAGTGCATATACATCATATTAGGAGACTCATAATATACCTGTAACAACATCAGGCAATGACTCCTGGTCCTGTCGTCCTACCAACGCATAAATGCGGTTCTGAAGACTGCTCGAGCTAGATGCTCCACCTCTGCCTCTACCACGACTCATTGGTACTTGTGGACCTTGCCCAGGGGGCATATTGATGATGATGAACCAGCTATAGATCCCGCTGGCTGAGCTACACTTGCATCACCTCTCATCAGACAATCCCTCATAACGTGGCTCGGATAACAACAAGTATAACAAACACCTAATCTCATATGAAAATGTCATGTATGCTACTTACCATATTGAGCACATCGTGTCAAGGGAGGCCTCATCTTACCAGACTCACCCCTATACAAAGAACCTGAGACCTTGAAATTTTGACCAGACCCTGAATATGTAGAACGATCAAATCTCTTACTGCCAAAATGAGGGGCCGCACTAGTTGCTGGCTGGGCTGGATACCTCGGGTAGTGTTTCCTTTGACCACCTCGAAACTCACAGAAGGACCCAAAGACCTCGCCCTCTTATTTTGGGCCCTATCATTCTCATGATCGACCCTCTGTTTCTGCTTACTCTCCTCTACACCCTGAGCATATGCCTGAATATGAGAAATATCCATTTTTTTCTGAAGCTAGACCGACATACAATCTTTAAGCAAGTGAAGCTCTAATCCCATCACGAACCGGTGAACCCGATCCTCCATCTTATACATAGTAGTGGGTGCATACCTAGCCAACGAATCAAACTGAAGATTCTACTCCTGAACACTTATGTTACCCTGCCGAAGGGTCAAGAACCTATCGTTAGGAACATGAATTCTTATATTGCATAATCTCTGACAAAAAGAGAGGATAACATCCTATATGTCTTATAGCCTCCTATTTATAAGTGTACTTCACAACACACCCATAAACAAGACTCTACTAAACACGGTCTGTAGAAGACCCTAGGACAGAACTGCTCTAATACCACTTCTGTCACGACCCAAACCGATGGGTCACGTCGGGTGCCTGAGTCCTACCTGTCAAACACCCTTAAGCGTGCTAAGATATAAACCTGAATAACACATGCTAAATTGCGAAAATAAAATACATGAAGGAAACCTGCCAAGAAGGAATATGTACGTATACATGTCGAATACAGTGGGCAAACCGGCAAGGCTTCTATAGACAACTATACACCCCAAAGCTGAAAGACGACAAGGCCACATACTATCCAACTGTACATAACTGTGTACAGACCTCTAACAGAAAGTTAACTATATAAAGATGAGACTGAGTCACGTGATACCCATACATATACAAACATATCGTACCAAAATCAAAAGCAGCTCCGGATCAAGTGGACCACGCCAACTCTCACTGATCAAGGATCCTAAGAAGGGGGACTGTCAAGATGCCTACCTGCACCTACGGGCATGAAATGCAGGCCCCGGGAAATAGGGCGTAAGTACGAATAATGTACTGAGTATGTAAGGCATCTAAATCATTACATAAGAGACATAAATGAAATATGGAATAAAAAAATCCATCTGTAAGGCTGAATAACATTATAAACTCTGAAACATTTATAATGTTATGCATGTGTATATAAATATCGTGTCATGCATGAGAATAGGTGTACATAACATCATCAAACCACTGAGGGCATCCCATCATATCATGTCGGACACTGTGGGCAACATCATCAACATATACCAACTGATCAGGTGATGGTGCGTATATAGCTCTATAACCTTTTCCCATATCCCATATACATATACTTACATATATACGTGTGTCAAAATACTTCTTCATCTCAGCCCTGGAGTAGTAATCCTGTGGAGGCTGAGGCTGGAAAGTGGAAGGTCTAGTGCGGAGCTCGGACACTAGGTCACGCAGGATGGCAAACTGGGAGTTCATCTCCCCTAAAGGACCCTCTGATGCAGCAGGTTGCGAGGAGGATCCAGCTCCGGTAGTGGCGCTGGTGGTCTTCCTCTTCTTGCATTTTACTGTGCCACCCTCACCCTTGACTCTGAGCGGGTGGAAGGTTTTGTCGGCAGGCACACAATGAGCAGTGGGGCGCTCCTCAACGTGTGCCTTCTTGCACAACTCAGTGATCAAAGAAGGAAACAACAACCCTGGCCCATCGTCAAGCAAATACTGCCGCATCTCGCTCAGAATATAATGGCCCGGGTTCACTGCAATTCCATCAATCAGGCAAGCAATGATCAGGGCTCTGGTGTAAGAAACAACTGAGACATTCCCACGGGGGGACACCCTGCTGCTCAGAATATATAGCCATATCTTAGCCTCGGCTGTGAAGTCAGTTTACTTCAAGCCTTCCCTCTTGTTTGCCCACTGTTGTCTTACATTTTCAGGGTACAATTTGGACACAAGCCATGCTGAGTTTTCGCAGTAATCCTTCTCTAGTACTGGATCGATTGGGTGGCTTGGAATCCCGAGTGCAGCATTAATTTCTTCTGCCCCGAATCTCACTATTTTCCCTCTGATGATGAGATGAGGATTGTCGAAGTTAGTATGCCTGAGACTGGCGTAAAACTCGTGAACCCATGTCTCATTGGACTTGCACGGATTGGGAATGAAGCACGACTACCCAGAGGATACCAACCGGTCATACAAATCCAGGAGCTTTTCACCCAAGTTGTCCTCCGCAATCCCTCTCTCAAGTACCAATTTCATGGTGATGAGGTTGTCATAATACCGGCATTGACAGACAGCCGACATGAACCGGTAATCATCATAATGTTCCACAACCTCCTCCTAAATTTCAAAATTGTTTGGACCATTTTGGTGTGCGTTCGGATCCATTTTTGATGCAAAGTACCTATAAAAAATCAAAACGAAGTTATTCAAGCAGTGGAATCTTGTTAAGCATATTAAAAAACTGCACATAGGCCAAAGAAGCAAGTTGAACGGGCCCGGGAAGGCCCTTTTGCAAAGCTACTATTTTTTGGCAAGACTACACAGTTTCCGCACCTGCAGAATATTGACCGTAGGTGCGGTTTCGCACCTGCGGAGTTTTGTCACTCCTGTGGAAATAATCACACATGCAGCGATGGACTCGCACGTGCGAAGACGCACCTGCGGAAATTCTATCGCGCATGCGATCCTTCGTCCAAAACTCAACTGCCTAGAATTTTTTGTGTCATTTTTGACTTGGACTTAGCTTTTGGCCACTAATCTATACTCAAGACTTCCAGATAGTGTACCAAAATTTGGTCTAATTTCATTAACACTGAAATTAAGGCACAATGCACTCAATGTTTACTTATACAATTAATCGAACACATTGTGAGTACATTGAATGTACCCCCTCCTCACATGAATTTGATGCTCACAATAACCCCACACTTTGTTGCTCCACTGAAACTAACACACAATTCCTACTCTCAACCAAATCTTCACTCTAATTCTACCCTAAATCAGAGGAGTCATGGGAATGGGAGTAAACGGCCATTAATGGCTTTAACAAGAAATACCCATAACACAACAAAAATAGAATGCCAAAGTGAAGCAGAGAAGAGTGAAAATACATGTAGAGTCTCTTGTGATTTACAGTGAGTGAGAGTTGAGAGAATTGAGCCCTTAGTTATTCTTCTTCTTTTGAGTTTAGGGATTATAGAAAACTTACTAGAGAGACAGATTTGGGGCTTTTAGTTGTGCGACTTCCGTACTTGCGATGCTATTGCCGCACCTGCAGGTGTGCACGTGCGATACTGAAGCCGCACCTACGATGGAGGATGCACCTGCGAGTCACAGATCGCTTCTGCGAAACCGCACCTATGGAAATATCACCGCAGGTGTGGAATCCCTAGGCTCAGCAACAAATATTTTGTGAAAATTTTGCGATCGCATTGTTGCTCGCAAATTCAACTCTGCGATAGCATTTTTGACATAGGGCATCACAGAATTGAGCAGAATGTTTGCCCAGCAATTTTCTTTGTTTTCTTGCACTGTTTTTTATCACCCGGTATCCCCAACCTGCTCAAATTAACTCCTAAAATTTTGAAACTTGGCAAATTGGTTAGAAAAAATATAATAAGCTATTCCAAAAAAAGAAAATTTCAAAAAATGACCAAAAATTTTGAAAAACGATGGGTTACCTCCCACCAAGCGCCGCATTTAACGTTGTGGCATGACGCAAATGAACATTATCACTTTTCTTTCCACTTGGATGATATGAATTGAGCGCCAAGCTTGGAATCAAGCTTGTGACCACGGGTTGTGGGGTGTGGTAAATAGATGACCGAGCCAAGCCTTAGATTCTTCATTTTGCACTTCTTGGCTCTCATGTGAGGAATGTCATTTTTTTTTCTTGTTCCCTCAAATTGCAAGATGTCTATGGTAAGAACTTTTTCTCCTCGCAACGCTCCATTGACTCGTGTAGTTCAACTTCCGTTTTACCACACAATTCCAATGTTGAAAAATGCTTGGAACGTGCCTTGAAACCTCCAACTTGCAATTTTTTCCGGATTTTGACATCCTCATTTTCCCCCGGAATAGAGTCAATTTCAACCAAATTTTCAATCACCCCGGTTGACTCTAATTCCATGTTTTTGTTGGCATCACTAACACTCATGGAGTCGGTTGGCGGATGTTCAAGGCTTGATTCCTCAAATTAAAACTCACTCTCACCCTCGGAATTGGACTCTTCTTGGCTTCCATCTACATTTTCAACTTGAGAGGCATGGTGAGCCTCCATTAATGCTTGCATTTGATCCTCCAAAATGTGGATGTCCTCATCATTTTGAGTCACTTCATGCTTCAATTCCTCGAGTGCAAAGTTGTGTTTTTCCTCATTTTCAAGAACGGCCTCAAACATAAGCAGTATCCTCTCATTTTGAGCATTTGAGAGTTCTTCTTGGTCTTGTTCAACTACCAAGGAAGAATTTTCAACTCAACCTCTAAGGAAGGTTTTTGGCTATCACTCACCTCCAAGGCTTTTTGAACCCTTGAAGCTTCAATCATAGCATCCATTTGTGAGTGCAACCTTTCAAGTGCCAAATCATTTTGGAGACTAGTCTCCAAAAGTTCTTCCAAGGCATTTTGCTCATGGTTCCCTTCTTCAAGTAGGCACTCCAATATGAGCTTGAACTCTCCATTTCTTCCATTCTCACTTCCCCCCACTTCTTCACCCCTAAAATTTCCATCACAAAATGTAGAACCATCATAGTGGGGGCTTGGGGAAGGGAAGGACAAATATGCACAATCATACCAATGACCATTTTGGCGACCACACCTATCACAAATACTCTACTCATGGGTTTGAGATTGTGCGCACAATCCATCGCCGGGAGAATTTAAATAATTTTGCCACGAGTGTGGTCCTCCACAATAAGGACAAGGATCATCAAAGTATGAACAACTACCATCCGACCAATTTTCATTATATGATGCCATATTTTTTGTTTTATGAAAAATTAAGAAAATAAACAAGAAAAATAATTACACATATTTACAAGTTTGAATCAAAGAACTTATGCTTTCTCAAACAACCTAAATTACGCCAATTGTTCCCCGACGACGGCGCTAAAATTTGATACGCTCAAATTACACCTTAAAATAGTGTAAGCGGTCGATTGTCAAATATAATAACCCATCAAGGTTGGGGTCGAATCCCACAGTGAACAATATGGAGGCGATTAGGAATGTAAGAGAATTATCACTTATCGCGCAATGCCAAATGAATAGATTTTGGTTTTGAAAATGTTTATAACTAAATGCGAAAATATAAACTAATATAGAAAGCAAGTAAAATGATCAATGGCAACAAGTATGAATGCATCGGGAATTACACTCAAATAACGATCCAATGTATTTCATGATTTTACAAATATGAGCGAGTTTATGTTAATTATCCACGAATAATAATTCTAAATTAGCTTTTTCCAAAGACTAACAAGACTTCCTAATTGAATTATTCCTAACCCAATCAAGAGATTAAGCACATCCGGATATGGCTACAAGTAGTTTGATCCTATCCCTAGGTAGAATTTATAAAATGAGGGTTAAAGCCTCAAGTTCTTGTTAATTAATCTTTCTCAACCCCAAATTATTTTTTCCAAAATTAATTCAGAGTTAATGGGCAAGCCATAGGGTTAGGTAATCCCTTTGGAAATATTAGAGAACAAGAATAATTAAAGAAACAATAACTCACTTCATAAAAGATGAAAAATCATTCAATACATAAGCAGAACAAGGTATTTAATCCACACTTTAAACATGAATATTTCCATAAACAAGAACTAGTGTTGGAAATAAATACTACACACTTAAATATTCAATACAAATCAAGGAAATGAAGAAACAAACATAAATGGGTAAGAAATCCTTAACCATAAGGTTGAAATCATTAAATCCCAAGTGTGTGTCCAAAACCTAGCTTACACAAATGTTTTCTCTCTTCTTCTCTACTCAAAAATATATTTACAATGCTAAAAGATATCCAAAAAATCTGCTAGGTCGATTATATGAGAGTTGGGAATGAAAACATGTGTTTTTACTTTTTTGCCCAGTGCTGATGCCCGTTGACCGCACATGCAGATGAATCTTCGCAGGTGTGGTTCCGTAGGAGCGGAAATCCACTCGCAGGTGCGAATCTGGGTGTCTTGATCAATATCCACAGATACGGACAAATGGTCGCACCTGCGGTTCCGCAGGTGCGATTTTGTACAATTTAGCCTTCCTTCGCAGGTGTGTTGCATATTTCGCAGGTGCGAGGTCGCACCGGAGACCCAGAATCCGCAGGTGCGGAATCACTGGTAGTTCTATGCATATTTCACCATGTTTTTCTCGACTTCACTCCAATTCAATACCAACCACTTCATGGCATCATTTCCCTGAAATTCGAGCAATTACACACTATAAAAGACCTCAAGTTATCATTGAAGGATGCAAAATCTAAAGAAAAGAGGCTAAAATGAGTGGTAAAATCACCACTCATCAGGATGTATACCATGTATTGTGACACTTTACATGTTGTCCTGGGTGGTGTATTGATGCAAGAGGGGCGAGTTATTACATATGCTTCACTTCAGCTGAAGCCCCACGATAAGAACTACCATGTACATGATTTGGACTTGGTCGTGATAGTTCTTATATTTATGGGGTGTGTTGGCCCAAGCGAAGGATAGTTTTGAAGATTGACAAAGGAACTCAGGCATGAACCAGGTCCATGTAAAGACCAGTAAAATTTCATGGCTAAAAATAATGCCCAAATAGGTCCCCGTGTTGCTGCAACTGTAGAAATTCTTAAAACGGACCCTTTTTTAGTAAAAAATACCCCGGAACTTAAAAGATAAGATTTTCCAGAGTTGCGATGTTATACGACGCACTATGAAATCGCATAACAGATACGCGGACTGCATAGTGGTCGCATGCATGGACCATCTGCTGTCCAATTTGAGGACAGCTATGCAGCCCAAGATGCGATCGTATTTTGGGAATACAGAATGCATAGCTGTCGTATTCTTGCACCTCTATTTTTGTAGAGGAAGTTATGCGATGCACTATGAGATCGCATAGCAGGTATGCGGACCGTATAGTGGTCTTATACCTGGGCAGTCCGGTTTCTTTTTGGCCCATTTGAGGGCCATTTATGCGACAGGAATGCAGACCACATAGCACCTTATTTTTGCTTCGGGACTTTTAAAATTGTAATTTTTATACCCGACCCTCAGTTCATTAAAACACCTACCCCCTTCCATTTTAACGATTTTTTGAAAAAAATAGAGAGAGGGAAGAGAGAGTTCTTGAGTTGAAAGGTTCCATATTCACCCAGAAATTGATTCTTCACTATCACGCGGGCCTGGAAGTTATTGAGTCCTTGTTATCTTCTTCACTCTAAGAGGTGAGTCCCCACCCCATTTCCTTTTAATTCTCAGGTTTTGGCTAAAAAAGGTAGAACACATAAATTGATTCTTGGAGATAAAAGTTGTACCTTTCATGCATGTAAGTTAAACTCCCTAATCTAGTAAAGGGAAACGAGTATGGGTAATGCGGACCGCATAGCAGGAATGTGATCACCGCATTTCCGCTTCGGGACTTTTAAATATTTAATTTTTATACCCGACCCCCAGTTCATTAAAACACCTACCCCCTTCCATTTTAATGATTTTCTGAACAAAATAGAGAGAGGGAAGAGAGAGTTCTTGAGAGAGAAGGATCCATCTTCATCCAAAAATTGATTCTTCAGTATCACTCGGGCCTGGAAGTTATTGAGTAATTGTAATCTTCTTCACCCTAAGAGGTGAGTCCCACCCCATTTCCTTTTAATTCTCAGGTTTTGGCTAAAAAGGGTAGAACACATAAATTGATTCTTGGAGATAAAAGTCGTACCTTGCATGCATGTAAGTTAAACTCCCTAATCTAGTAAAGGGAAACGAGTTTGGGTAATTATTCACAAAAAGGGGTTATTAATCTAAGGGGTCACATAGCGTGCGATAAAAGGCCTAAATGAGTTCGAGTTATGTTTATTCCTAATTCTAAGTGAAATATGTCACATTGTGGAATAGATTGATGGTGCTATACGGTCCAGTGATTTGTGATAAAAAAAATTAAAGGGAAATCCCGATTCAAGGTACGTATGGCTAACTTTAATCTTTGTAGAGTCATCTTGTTGGTGTCCGAGCGCACGGTATGAAATTCTTTCTTGAGCATATGTGAATTGATTGTCCTGTTGTGTTGAGGTGTAAGATTTCATTTTCTGATTTTCTTAGTCGATTAGCATGCTAATTGTGATTGTGAAAGGTAATTCTTTGTGCTTATCCTATTATGTGTAAGGTTCGTTAAATATTTAAATATGTCATTATGGCAGTATGTGCTACTAAATGAAAGAATGTTAACGTACCCTAATGTGGGAAGGTATCTAAATGCTAAGGGCCGAGTGTGGCAAAGGATGAAAAGAAACTATAGATTGATTTAATTGAGTTAAATAATGACGGAAACACCATATATGAATTACTGTTTGGTAAGGATTATTGTGCATTGACTTCATATAGTTGTTGGTCGATATGAACTTATGTTCTTGATGATGAAAATCCTTGTGATATGATGTTTGTTATTGTTGCTATCAAATATGATTGTATGGTGGGATCGGATTACGTGCCGCAACACGAAGTAATAAGGGTGGAGAGGTAATAAGGGTGAAATGTGATTGTATGGTGGGATCGGGTTTTGCGCCGCAACACGAAGTAATAAGGTTGGAGAGGCAATAAGGGTTAAATGTGAATGTATGGTGGGATCGGGTTGCGCGCTGCAACAGATGAACAATTGAAATGAGTAACTGTGGAATCTACATTTGTGATTTTCTGTATATCTGTGTGATACTTGTGTGGTTACCCTTACTGTCTTCCAATTGGGTACTGTTTTATTTTTTCTTAGAATAAACTTTTTTCATACATACTAGTACTATTCAAAGGTACTAACGTCCCTTTTCCCAGGGGCGCTACATCTTTTATATGGATGTAGGTTGTTCCACAGTAGGTAGCTGAGACCGCCGATCCGGTGAGCCCCATTTCCTCTCGGGGTCGTATGTTGTCTATATCATCTCTTTTGTATATGTTATGTCTTATAAGGTATAGCCAGGGCCTTGTTGCCGGCAAGTATTGTGAGAACTCTTAGTACTCTTAGAGGCTCCGTAGACATGATGTGGGTTGTACATATATGTATTTTGGGCAGTAATTGTGTTTACTAGTAATCGTTGTCCGAATCGGAATTATTGTATGCTTTGCGATTACCAGATGTTGAAAGCATAAAGGATGAAATGGATTCAAATGGTAAATTCATGCTTAAACTCTAAATTGCTAATTCATGTGGAATAATGTATATTGTAAACACGGGGTAACGCGTTAGGCGAGAAAGGGAATCCAGGTCTGCCTGACCGGGATCACCTGGTTGGGCGCCGGTCTAGTTCCTTGGTTATGGGGCGTGAAAAACTTGGTATCAGAGCCCGTTCTTTAAAGTGTCCTAGGATGTCTCGGAGTCGTGTCTAGTAGAGCCCTTCTTATTGGTGTGTTGTCGACCAGATCTATAATTAGGGGGCTGCATGGACATTTAGGAAAATGCCCTTTCATTCTTACTCTGTATCATGCGATGAAGTGGAAGGTGAGAACATCTTTATCTAACTCGTGCATTGTCCCAATTTTCAGTAAATGGCACCCAAGAAGAGAGCTCGACTCCCCCTACAGGCCAATGCCACCCCAGGAGTGGCCACAAATTCTCCAGCTGGTGGTGCGGGTGTGAATGATTCCCGGGCCACAAACCAGCCCGACTCCTCCACTCCGGGACAGACTATCCCCATTCCTACTCCAGCGGAGGGTGCTGATGTCCCTCCCGCTGACGTTCATGATCCCTCCTCAGCCCCAGCTTCGGATCCCGGTATTTCTAAAGGGGACCCCAGGTGAGCTATTCAAATGTTGACTCAGCTAGTGGCCTCACAGGCCCAAAGATCTCATGCTGCCCTTGCGCCCTCTAGCGAGAAAGGGGATTCTTCAGGTTCCAGAGTTCACAGGCACCGACACATACGCAGATCCTCAGAACTTTATAGATGAAATGTACAAAACACTCAGAGTTATGAAGGCTCCAGAGACAAAGGGGGTTGAGTTGGCTTCCTATAGGCTAAAGGGAGCGGCGTATTCGTGGTTTGAGATGTGGGAGGGTTCCTGCGGGGTTGGAAGCCCCCCGGCGAAGTGAGATGAGTTTGTTGATGCCTTCATGGATCATTTCTTGCCTGCCGAGACTATGGCAGCCCGTGTTGCGGAGTTTGAGGTCCTTAAGCAGGGCAACATGAGTGTGTGGGAGTACCACATGGAGTTCGTGCTACTTTCCAAATATGCCATCCACATGATGCCGACTATGGAGGCTAGAGTTCGACGGTTTATTCACAGCCTTGGTCCCTTGGTTGTTAATGAAGCTGCTACAGATGCCTTGCATTGAGATATGAATTATGGGAAGATCGTGGGATTCGCCCAAGCTACAGAGGCTCGAAAGTTGAAAATAAGAATGGAGAGAGAGAGAGTGGTAGTAGGGCCCGGTCAGCGGGCAACCCTGGGAGTTCAACTGCAGGTGGGAGAGGGTCATCAGGGTCCTATCCTCAAACCTAAGCCAGTGCCCCGTCATCAGGGGATAGTTATCAGCAGGGAGGTCACTGTGGACCAGGTTCAGATTGCAGGAGGTTCCATCAGTCAGGTCGTTAAGGTGGAAGGTTCCAGCAGTAGCGGAGGGCCCCATGCCCTAAGTGTAGGAGGTTTCATTTCGAGCCTTGTTACTTGGATATAATGGTGTGCTATAGATGCGAAGAGAGAGGCCATATCCAGCGAGACTGTCGTGCACCCAGTCAGGGTGCTTTAGCACGCCCTCCAGCTCCAACAGGGCGTGGTGCAGCTAGGGGTGGAGTACGAGGTCGAGGGGGACCCAGTCGGTTCTATGCTTTGAGTGGTCGCCAGAGTGCGGAGTCTTCCCCAGGTGTCTTCACATGTATTCTGACTGTACAAATGCATGATTATTATACTCTTATTGATCCAGCGTCTTCGTTGTCCTATGTTACTCCAGTTATTGCTTCAAGTTTTGGGATAGAACCCGAAGAGCTTCATGAGTCGTTCTCTGTGTCGACTCTGGTTGGTGATTCTATTACGGCCACGTGAGTCTATAGGAATTGTGTTGTCATGGAGTATGGTCAGGATATCACGACTGCTCTACTCATGCTTTGCTAAACTCGATTACCGAACCAGAATTATGAGGCTCGAATTTCCTAGCGAACCAGTTATCGAATGGAAGGGGAGCGATGTCATGCCGAGGGGTAGGTTTATTTCCTACCTCAAGGCCTCAAAAATGATCAGGAAAGGGTGTATCTACCATTTGGTCCGGGTTGCAGACACCACTTTAGAGGTGCCTACTCCCGAGTCCGTGCCGGTTGTGAATGGGCATCTAGATGTATTCCGGAAGAGCTTCCTAGAGTTCTGCCAGATAGAGAGATTCAATTCGGTATTGATGTATTTCCAGATACGCAGCCAATATCTATTCCACCATACAGGATGGCGCCAGCGGAACTGAGAGAGTTGAAAGAACAATTGAAAGAACTATTGGAAAAGGGTTTCATTCGGCCAAGTGTGTCGCCTTGGGGGGCACCGGTTCTTTTTGTCAGGAAGAAGGATGGATCGCTCCGGATGTGTGTTGATTATCGGCAGCTCAACAAGATCACTATCAAAAACAAATATCCATTGCCTCGGATAGATGATTTGTTCGAACAGTTGCAAGGTGCTAGATTTTTCTCAAAGATTGATTTACGGTCTGGGTATCACCAGTTGAAGATTAGGAAGCAGGACATCCTTAAGACCGCCTTCAGGACCCGTTATGGGTACTTCAAATTTCGGGTAATGTATTTTGGGCTAACCAATTCCTTAGCAGCTTTTATGAATCTTATGAATCGGGTTTTCAAACCGTTTCTTGACTCCTTCGTGATTGTCTTCATTGACGACATCGTTGTTTATTCGAGGAGTCAGGAAGATCATGCTAATCACCTTAGGGAAATTCTGCAGACCCTTCATCAGCACCAGTTGTATGCGAAGTTTTCAAAATGCGAGTTTTGGCTAGAATCGGTCACCTTTTTGGGCCATGTTGTTTCCAGGGAAGGGATCCAGGTTGATTACCAAAAGATCGGAGCGGTAAAGGATTGGAATAGACCCAGGACCCCAACAGAGATTCGTAGTTTCTTGGTTCTACCTGGGTATTATAAAAGATTTGTGGAGGGATTCTCTACTCTTGCCTCCCCACTGACTAAGTTGACGCAGAAGACAGTAAAGTTCCAGTGGTCCGATGCTTGTGAAAAGAGTTTTCAGGAATTGAAATTGAGATTGACTTTGGCGCCGGTGTTGACCTTGCCAGAGGGTACATAGGTATCTGTGGTTTATTGTGATACTTCAAGGGTTGGTTTGGGGTGTGTGTTGATGCAGTGCGGGAAGGTTATGGCGTATGCTTCTAGGCAACTCAAGAATCACGAGAAGAATTATCCGACGAATGATTTGGAGCTCGCAGCGGTTGTGTTTGCACTGAAGATCTGGCGACATTATCTTTATGGGGTCCATGTGGACGTGTTCACAGACCATAAGTGTCTTCAATACTTATTCAAGCAGAAGGAGTTAAACTTAAGACAACGAAGATGGTTGGAGTTGCTCAAGGATTATGAAATGAATATTTTGTACCATCCGGGGAAAGCGAATGTGGTGGCCGACGCCCTTGGTCGGAAGCCCATGGGTAGCTTGGCTCATTTGGAAGCAGATCAGAGGTCTTTGGCTCGTGAGGTTTATCAGTTGGCTAGTCTGGGTGTTTGTCTTTTGACCTCAGACAAAGAGGGTGTCGTGGTGCGTAATGGAGCAGAATCTTCACTTCTAATGAAAATCAAGGAAAAGAAATTCAGAGATCGAGCATTGGCACAGTTGAGAGAGGCAATTCTGAATCACAAGACCTCAGCATTTTTGCTCGGCAATGATGACGGTGTTTTGTGGTGCCAAGGGAGGCTATGTGTTCCGGACATGGATGATCTTCGAGAAAGGGTAATGACAGAGGCTCACAATTCCAGGTATTCAGTACACCCAGGTTGTACGAAGATGTATCATGATCTCAAAGGGATTTATTGGTGGAATGGTATGAAGAGGGGTGGGGCGTACTTTGTGGCTAGGTATCTGAATTGTCAGCAGTTGAAGCTTGAGCATTAGAGGCCCGGTGGACTGATGCAGCTTATGGAAATAACAATGTGGAAATGGGAGATGGTCAATATGGACTTTGTGATAGGGTTACCCCCCACTCAGCGCAAGTTCGACTCAATTTGGGTGATAGTGGATCGACTCACAAAATCAGCTCACTTCTTGCTAGTCAAATCCACCGATACTGCAGAACAATACGCTCAATTGTATATCAAGGAAATAGTTAGACTCCATGGCACTTCAGTTTCTATTATCTCGGATCGAGGGGCCACGTTCACAGCTAACTTTTGGAGGAAATTTCAGCAAGGTTTGGGTACTCAGGTAAATCTCAGCACAGCTTTCCACCCGCAGACAGACGGTCAAGCGGAGCGGACTATTCAAACGCTTGAAGATATGTTACGAGCTTGCATTTTAGATTTCAAGGGTGGCTGGGATGATCACTTGCTGCTTATAGAGTTTGCTTACAATAACATCTTCCAAGCTAGTATTCAGATGGCCCCATTTGAGGCATTGTACGGAAGAAGGTGTAGGTCTCTGATTGGATGGTTCAAAGTTGGTGAAGCAGAATTGCTAGGGCCAGATCTCATGCAGCAGGCTATGGAAAAAGTTAGAGTCATTTAGGAGATGATGAAAACTGCTCAAAGTCGCCAGAAATCCTATGGGGACGTTCGTCGTAGGGATTTGGAGTTTCCAGTAGATGATTAGGTGTTCATGAAGATATCCCCATGAAGGGAGTAATGCGGTTTGGGAAGAAAGAGAAGTTGAGACCTAGGTATGTCGGGTCGTATCAGATCGCTCAAAGGATAGGACCGGTGGCTTATAGACTGGAATTACCCCTGAAATGTCATTAGTGCACCTGGTGTTTTATGTGTCCATGTTGAAGAAGGTGATTGGGGATCCATCCGTCATTGTTCCGGTTAGAATTAATAAAGGATTTTCTATGAAGAGGTTCCAGTTGCTATTCTTGATAGGCAAGTTCTTAGATTGAGGAACAAAGAGATTTCTTCTATTAAATGTTATGGCTAAGTCAACAAGTTGAGGAAGCCACATGGGAAGCGGAAAATGAAATGAAAGAGAAATATCCCCATTTGTTTGAATAAGTCCGATGATGGTTTGAAAATTGTCATTCCTAAGCAATTATATATTGTGTCAACTTTGTGCAAAAGCACCCCCATATTCCCCCCTAATTGACCTACTATTGTAACTTCTCAAGTTATTCCACATTTGTATATGTTGTAATTATTTGGGTAATGTGCAACTCCTTGAACTAAGATAAATTATGTGCAATTCATGTGATAGTTGAATAATATGCAAGTTTGTTGTGTTAACTGAAATAGGTATAGCATGTTGAAGTAATTGAATTGCATACGACTTGTTGAGGTAATCTAATTATATGTGAGTTGATGGAGTGGCTTGTAATGTATTGAATCGGTTAAACATTTATTTCGGGGGATCTCTGACAGGTTGATATGCCTATATTCATAGTAAACTCTGGAAAAATTTCCAGAAATTATCGGGGTTAGTGAAAATTTGGGGGTTGGTTTATTTTGTGTTTTTCCTACTCTAGTGATTCCCCGATCCTCATTCGAGGACAAATGATTTTAAGTGGGGGAGAATGTAAAGACCCGCAAAATTTCATGGCTAAAAATAATGTCCAAATAGGTCCCCATGTTGTTGCAACTGTAGAAATTCTTAAAATGGACCCTTTTTGAGTATTAAGTACCCCGGGACTTAAAAGATAAAATTTTCTAGAGTTGCGCTGTTATGCGAAGAACTATGCGATCGCATAACAGGCATGCGGACCGCATAGTGGTCGCATACATGGACAGTCTGGGTCCAATTTGAGGACAGCTATGCGGCCTAAGATGCGATCGTATTTTGGGAATGCAGACCGCATAGTTATCGTATTCTTGCACCTCCATTTTTGCGGAGGAGGTTATGCGACGCACTATGCAATCACATAACATGTATGTGGACCGCATAGTGGTTGCATATTTGGGCAGTCCGATTTCTTTTTGGCCCATTTGTGGGCCCTTTATGCGACAGGAATGCGGACCGCATAGCAGGAATGTGATCACCGCATTTCCGCTTCGGGACTTTTAAAATTTTAATTTTTATACCCGACCCCCAGTTCATTAAAACACCTACCCCCTTCCATTTTAATGATTTTATGAACAAAATAGAGAGAGGAAAGAGAGAGTTCTTGAGAGAGAAGGATCCATCTTCACCCAAAAATTGATTCTTCAGTATCACTCGAGCCTGGAAGTTATTGAGTAATTGTAATTTTCTTCACTCTAAGAGGTGAGTCCCACCCCATTTCCTTTTAATTCTCAGGTTTTGGCTAAAAAGGGTAGAACACATAAATTGATTCTTGGAGATAAAAGCCGATACCTTGCATACATGTAAGTGAAACTCCCTAATCTAGTAAAGGGAAACGAGTTTGGGTAATTATTCAAAAAAGTGGGTTAGTAATCTAAGGGGACACATAGGGTTCGATAAAATGCCTAAATGAGTTCGATTTATGTTTATGGCTCCTAATTGTAAGTGAAATATGTCACGTTCTGGAATAGATTGACGGTGCTAGACGGTCCGGTGATTTGTGATAAAAAAAATTTAAAGGGAAATCCTGATTCAAGGTACGTATGGCTAACTTTAATATTTGTAGAATCATCTTGTTGGTGTCCGAGCGCACGGTATGAAATTCTTGCTTGAGCATATGTGAATTCATTGTCCTGCTATGTTGAGGTGTAAGATTTCATTCTCTAATTTCCATTGTCGATTACCATGCTAATTGCGATTGTGAAGGGTGATTCTTTTTTCTTATCCTATCATGTGTAAGGTTCGTTAAATGTTCGAATATGTCAATATGGCAGTATGTGCTACTAAATGAAAGAATGTTAACGTACCCTAATGTGGGAAGGTATCTAACTGCTAAGGGCCGAGTATGGCAAAGGATGAAAAGAAATTGTGGATTGATTTAATGGAGTTAAATAATGATGGCAACACCATATATGAATTACTGTTTGGTAAGGCTTATTGTGCCTTGACTTCATATAGTTGTTGGTTGATATGAGCTTATGTTCTTAATGATGAAAATCCCTACGATATGATTGTTGGTTATTGTTGCTATCAAATATGATTGTACAGTGGGATCGGGTTGCGGGTCGCAACACGAAGTAATAAGGGTAGAGACGTAATGAGGGTGAAATGTGATTGTACAGTAGAATCGGGTTGCACGCCGCAACACGAAGTAATAAGGGTTGAGAGGTAATAAGGGTGAAATGTTAATGTACGGTGGGATCGGGTTGCGCGCTGCAACAAATGAACAATTGAAAAGAGTAACTGTGGAATCTTAATTTGTGATTTTCTATATATCTGTGTTGTACTTGTGTGGTTACCCTGACTGTGTTCCAATTGGGTACTGTTTTATTTTTACTTAGAATAAACTTTGTTCATACATACTAGTACTCTTCAAAAGTACTAACGTCCCTTTTACCGAGGGCACTACATCTTTTATATGGATGTAGGTGGTTCCAAAGCAGGTAGCTGAGACCGCCGATAGTGGTGCCTCCCTTCCATTCTTTCAGCAGATCCGGTGAGCCACATTTCCTCTTGGGGCCGTGTGTAGTCTATATCATTTCTTTTGTATATGTTATGTCTTCTAAGCTATAGCCAGGGCCTTGTTGCCGGCAAGTATTGTGAGAACTCTTAGTACTCTTAGAGGCTCCGTAGACATGATGTGGGTTGTACATATATGTATTTTGGGCAGTAATTGTGTTTACTAGTAATCGTGGACTAAATCGGAATTATTGTATATTTTGTGATTACCAAATGTTGAAAGGATAAAGGATGAAATGAACTCAAATGGTAAATTCATGCTTAAACTCTAATTGCTAATTCATGTGGAATAATGTATATTGTAAACACAGGGTAACGCTTTGAGCAGGAAAGGCAATCCAGGTCCGCCTAACCGGGATCATCTTGTTAGGCGCCGGTCTCGTTCCTCGATTTTGGGGCGTGACAGTCCATCCCTGCTGTACATAGATACGAGCAGATTCAAGCATGTGGGATGCACATGAAGCAGATAAACATAACTTGGCATAATTAATATCTCCCGATCGAAAATGTTGCATAATTGATAAGAAGAAGGACTCCTTAGTTAAATAGAACATTATCCAAGATAAGGAAGGAGTTAGGAGTTGAGATCAACTAGAACCCTTCTACCAAGGAAGAGTAGCATTAGAACTCTAGTTATTTCTTCATCTTCTAACTCTATATATTGCATGATGTTCTCATTTTACAGGAACGCACAAACGCTGAAGTTAAACAGGAATTGAGAGCAAAATAGAAAGGAATTTTGCAAGCAATTCGTGTGAGATTCAAGTGTGCAAACCTGAAGCTACTTGAACCAGAGAGAAGAACCAGAGAGAAGTGTCTGTCGTTTATTCTAGTTCAATTGTCGTACGTGTTTTCATATTGAAACTTTTATCTTATCTACAGGAAATTGTAATAGGTATGCGAAAAGTTGGTCACCACACAAATAACTCCGCCTCTTGTGTGGTATTGAAGTATAAAACATCAATTGGTATCAGAGCAGGTTATCCTTGAAGAGGCTAACACCTTAGGAGAAGATCAAGATGAGTGCACCACCTAGAAATTGGTAAGGACAATCAACTGCTAGGCCGCCACTCTTGAATGGCCAGTATTACTCCTGGTGGAAAAACAGAGTGAGAGACCACATCATAGGAGAAGACTACGAGTTATGGGACATTGTCACTAATGGTCCCCTGGCTACCATGAAGAAGAATGTTGAAGGAGTAGATGTACCAAAATCAAGAGTTGATTGCACAGCTGAGGACTTGAGGAAATGGGAAAAAATGCCAAGGACAAGAAATGGCTTGTGTGTGGACTTGGTCTAGAAGAGTACATCAGAATTCAAAGGAACTCCTCAAGTGAAGAGGTCCAGAGGAACCCTACTATATTCTCAATATGAGAATTTCACTATGAAGGAAGGGAAACCATCCCAGAGAAGTATACAAGGTTCACCACATTGACAAATGAACTTAAGTCTCTTGGAAGGATTATTCTTGAAGAAGATATAGTTGAGAAAGTTCTGACAAGGGCTCTGCCAGTATCTTGGGAAAGCAAAATCACTGCAATTCAGAGATCAAAGAACATTGCAACTCTTAGGTTGGATGAGCTGATTGGAAATCTCACTGCTTATGAACTTAGAAGGAAAACCAAGAAGATGGATGTAGCCAAGAAGGAAAGGATCTTGTCACTCAGAATCACTGAAGGTGCTGAGCTAGAGGAAGATGAGATGGCTATGATCACAAAGGACTTCAAAAAAAAACCTAATGAGAGGAAAGGGTTCTTCATGAAGTGGAAACTACAACAAACCAAGGGTTCCTGAAAAACAGACCAATAAGAGTTGCTACAAGTGTGGGAAGACTGATCATCACATCAAGAACTTCCCTCAATGGGAAATTGAATGGAAGAAGGAAAGAGCAGAACGAAGAAACAAGAAGAAGGAACAGGTTCATCCCAAGAAAAACAAAGAATCAACAAAGGATATGGTTGCTGCTTGGAGAGAATGCTTGGATGAGGACTCAAATGATGAAGATGGAGATGAACAAGCACTTATGGAAATTGGAGAATCTGATGAGGAATCTCATGAGGAATATGAGGTAAGTATAATTCATCTCAAAGACAAGATTAAGTTTTTGCCTAAAGAAAACTTTCTGAATTACTTCTAGATTTCATTGATGAATCTGAGGATATAAATAATGAAAAGGAACAGCTGTCTAAGCAATGTGTGATTTTAAAAGCAAAAGGTAATAACCTGGAACTCAGAGTTAGTGAGACTGTAAATGAGAATACTGCACTAAAGAACCAGGTTCATGCATTTGAAACAAATGTCGTAGAATAAAAATCTAAAAACCTAAAACAGAAATTAGGAACAAGTAAGAAGACATCTGATTGCACACAACTCACTCTAGAGGAAAATACAGGTAAATTGAAAGATTAGTTGTATAAGAAGGATGAGCAGGTAAGAGTCTTGAAGGAGGATCTAGGAAAGGTCAAGCATGAACTAGACAGAACCTGTAAATGGAACAGGTCCTCCGATGCTTTGACATGGCTACAGGAACATCATTGTAGCAATGGAAGAGGACTTGGCTTTGTGAATCAACAACCTAAGTGGGATCCCAAAAGAAAGTACCTTACTCTTCCTGAGAACAAGATTTGTACTCACTGTGGTAAAACTTGTCACTATAAAAGTGAATGTAATGCAAAAGAAAAGGAAAGCCAAAAGAATAAAAAATTTGTTCAAGGGAAGAATTGGCTACCAAGTTGGGCTAAAAAGAATTTAATCCATCCTTTTGACTATAGAAAGGGACCCAAACTAGTTTGGCTTCCTAAGACTAACCCCTGATTTCCTTTTATATTTTCAAGTGAAGAGGAGGAGCCAAATATGGGACATGGATAATGGCTGCTCAAAGCACATTGTAGGAAGCAAGGACCAGTTCCTTTCAATTGAGGACCTCAAAGGAGGTAATGTCTCCTTTAGAAATAGGAAGAAAGGTGAGAAAATTGGTGTTGGTAAGGTAGGTAAGACAGACTCTCACTCTATTGAGAATGTCTACTTGATAGACGACTTAAATAACAATATAATTCGAGTATCACAATTGTGTGATAGAGGTACCTCGGTAGCATTCACCTCTACTGAATGTTTTGTGATTAATCTTACCAGTGACAAGATTGTTTTGCAGGGAAAAAGAGTGAACAATATATACATTGTAGATTTGTCCCCACTTTCAGAAAATGAACACACTTGCTTAAGTGTGATGGACAGTGATCCCCTCATTTGGCATAAGAGACTTGACATACAAGTCTAAGTCAACTCAACAAATTAGTCTCCAAGGACTTGGTGATAAGACTACCTAACATTAAGTTCAAGCAAGACAAAGTTTGTGAGGCTTGTGCAAGGGGGAAACAGGTAAGATCCTCTTTTAAATGCAAGAAAGTGGTAAGTACCACGAGAACGATGGAACTGGTCCATATGGATCTCTGTGGTCCAATGAGAACATTAAGCAGAGGTGGTAAAATATATGTGATGGTTCTTGTTGATGATTACTCTAGGTTGACTTGGACATTATTTTTAACATCTAAATATGAAACATTTGACATGTTCACTCTTTTTGTTAGAAAAACTCAGAAACAACTAGGTAATCAACTTGCATCAATTAGGTCTGATCATGTCACTGAGTTTGAAAATGCTAAATTTGCTGAATTTTGTGATAAGCATGGCATAGATCATAATTTTTCTGCTTCTAGAACTCCACAACAAAATGGAGTTGTTGAAAGAAAAAATAGAACACTTGATGATATGGCTAGGACTATGCTTCTTTCTAGTATACTGCCACATGACTTATGGGCAAAATCTATAAATACTGCATGCTACATCATAAATAGGTGCATGACTAGACCTCTTGTAAAGAAGAATCCCTATGAATTAGTTAAAGGGAGAAAACCAAATATATCACATCTTAGGGAATTTGGATGCAAGTGCTTTGTGCATAACAATGGTAAAGACTTCCTAGGCAAGTTTGATCCCAGAAGTGATGAGGGAGTATTCTTGGGATACTCCTCACATGGTAAAGCTTATAAGGTCTATAACAAAATAACTATGTGTGTTGAAGAAAGTGTTCATGTTGTTTTTGATGAAACTAACATCCTTTATGAGAGACAGAAACATGATGATGAAGCAATTGGGCTGGTAAGAAACTCAAATGAAACCACATCCCAGACAAAAGCTACACTGGAGGAAGAAATAGGTGATAGAACAGGTTCATCCACCCCGGGTAACATGACAGGGGGGATAGAACAAAGAGGAAATGATCCTCAAACCTCAATTGAACATGTCCATGAATGTATTCCACAGCAACAAAATATTTAAGGAACATTAAAGGGAAACCAGTTGGTTGTGAGACCTTACAAATATCAAAGTTCTCATCCCATTGAGAACATCAATACTAATCCACCCTCGGGAATCAAAACCAGATCTTCATTAAAGAATCTTTTTGCTTTTGATACTTTCTTATCTCTTATTGAACCTAAAAATGTTGTTGAGGCTTTACAGGATGCATACCGGGTAAATGCAATGCAAGATGAACTCAACCAATTTGAAAGGAGTCTTGTTTGGCATCTGGTACCAAGACCCTTGGACAGATCAATAATTGAAACTAAGTGGGTCTTCAGAAGGAAACTTGATGAAGATGGAATAGTTACAAGGAATAAGACAAAATTGGTGTTTCAAGGATATAGTCAGGAGGATGGCATAGACTATGATTAAATTTTTTCTCCAGTTGCAAGGCTAGAATAAATAAGACTCCTTATAACTTTTGCTGCTTACATGGAATTCACCCTTCACTAGATGGATGTCAAGAGTGCCTTCCTCAATGACTATCTAAAAGAGAAGTGTTTGTCAAGCAACCTCCAGGTTTTGATAGCAAGGAAAATCATAATCATGTGTAAAAACTTGACAAAGCACTTTATTGACTCAAGCAGGCTCCAAGAGCATGGCATGAAATATTATCAAATTTTTTTCTTGAGCATGACTACAAGAGAGGTAAAATTGACAATACTTTATTCTTGAAAAAAAAAGGTAAGGATCTCTTGGTAGTTCAGATATATGTTGATGATATAATCTTTGGAGAAACTACTAATAAGATAAGTAAAGAATTTTCTAAACCAATGGTGAATGAATTTGAAATGAGCATGATTGGTGAGCTTAATTTCTTTTAGGCTTAAAAATTAAACAAAATTCAAATGGAACTATGATCCATCAACAAAAGTATGTAGAGTTGCTTAAAAGATTTAAAATGGAAGATTAAAAAGAAATTGACACTCACATTGAAAAAAATACAAAGTTGGATATAGATGAACCTGGTTTATCCATCGATCAGAAGTTGCATAAGGGAATGATTGGCTCATTGTTATATCTCGCTACTAGTAGACCTGACATTGTTTTCAGTGTAGGCCTTTGTGCAAGATTTCAGGCAAATCCAAAGGAGTCTCACTTGATTGTTGTCTAGAGAATTTTGAGATATCTAAAAGGCACCACTGATTTTTGTCTTTAGTATCCAAAAGGTAGTAATTTCAATCTTGTGGGATATGTTGATGCTGGTTATGTAGGTTCTCTTGTGGTTAGAAAAAGCACCTCAGGTATGGCACATTTTCTTGGCTCATATCTTGTGTCTTGGGCCACCAAAAAGAAAATTTCAATGGCCTTATCTACTGCTGAAGCTGAGTATGTTGTTGCTACTTCATGTTGTGCTCAATTATTGTGGCTCAAACAACAATTAATGGACTTTGAAATTGATGTTGGTTGTATCCCCATTTTTGTGATACACTAGTGCAATTAGTATGACCAAGAACCCGGTTCATCACAAGAGAACTAAGCACATAGATGTTAGGCATCACTTTTTGAGGGATAATTATGAAAAGGGGCTGATCGCTGTGGAATTTTGTGCTGCTGACAAGCAAATAGCTGACATCTTCAAAAAAGTTCTAAGTAGAGATCACTTTGAAACAGGTTAGAACTAGGGATGAATAAGATCACCTAAAAGGACTAGTTCAAAATCTACACAAAAAAAATCTTGGTTAGAAAATCTGGAACTTGTGTAAATAACTAGATTAATTTTTGCTCAGTCTCATACTGTAAAGAGTATACTATTTTGCCATGCGTTAAAATGACTCATTAATCTCTAATGATATTTGCTCTATTCTGGCAAATTTATACTTACACTAGAGGATTCTCAGTGAAGAACCTGGTTCATCAATGTTGGTTCATCTAGATAACACAATATGTTTTCTATACTTGGTACAATTTGAAATAATAATATTTGAATCATGTGTTGAGTCCTACCTAAGTCTAAATTTCTCTTAAAATTATCCAATTAAACTGAACCAGTTCCGTTCAAAAGAATCATAACCAAATTAAATCACCTAGATTCTAGGGAAGACTCCATTGTCTATTCAAAATGACTAACCCTTCTGATAACCCTGGTACACCCCACACCATGCTCCTTATCTTCAACTACCCTTCATCCTAAGAAAAGACGAGTAAAAATGCTTGCTCGCAAGAGTGTTGCTGGAGGTGCGTTATCAAAGAAATTAAACGAACAATTAAAAGTAAGTCAAGCCCAAGAACCCCAGAACTCTGACGCCTCCTTCAAGTCTGCGACTAAGGGAGAAGAAACTGGGTCTTCTGATGCTGAGCAGGTAACCTCTAATCCAAATACTACTACTGAGGTCATTCCTGAGTTGGCTAAAAATCTGGAGAATAGTTTTATATTGGTGGGATCTGTGGTAGATGTAGAAACGTTTGAGTCCAGAAGGAGAGGTGGTAAAAATAAAAGGGAAAAAGAAAAAGAGAGTGAGGGTGTTCGAAGTGAAGAAAGGGGAATAGGGAAAAGAGTGGTTGATTCTTCACCCACTTCTGAAACTGGTAGAATGGCAATTCGTGGAACAGAATCAGAAAAAGTAGACGACAGTGTCAAGAAAATAGGGGGAAGTGGATCTGGAGAAGCCGCTGAAGGGCTGGTTAAACTTGGGCAAAATACATATGAACCTGGTTCATCAGTTAAAGAAACCCTCACAGACCTATTGAAAAAAAGTAGGTAACAGCTACAACCCCAAGAAGAAGATACCTCCCAAGACTAAGACCCCTGGCACTGTTAGGGCTAACAAGAAACGGAAGGCTTCCCCTTCTGACACTTCTGAAATTCCTCCCCCAAGAGGAAGAGACACAAGAAGTCACCAAAAGCAGAGTGAGGAAGAGTTGTAGAGAGCCTTAGAAGAAAGAAAAAAGAAAAGGATGGACAAAGGGAAGAAAAAAGTGGGAGAGCATGTTGAGGCTATTTATATGGATGAGAAGGAGTTGGTCCATCAAGATGAAGATGTGACTGCTGAGGTGGAGGTTCAGAATCCCAAGCCCAAGAAAGCCAAGACTTCTTCTAAGAAGTCTACTTTTATATCAAAGTTTGTTGAACCATCCACCCTCGCAAAAAGGACTAGGTCTACAGTGAAAACCAAACAAGTAAAAATTGCTGAAAAAGAGGATTGGAGTGGAGAAGAGGAAGCTATATCAGACAGTGAAAAGGATAAGATGGCCAAGTTTGGAAAAGGAACTACTTTGAAGGAAAGACTCCTCAAGTATTTGTAGGAAGAATGGATGGTGATGCTGCTGGAGAAATTAGAAGTCCAAGGCTGGAAGGACATGGTCCTTCATATGGATGGCAGATTGGCAAGGGGTGAAATTATTGAGTTTACGGCTAATGCTGCAGCGAATGATGGAAGGGTCACCAGCCTGGTGAAAGGGGTGAAAATTTCTTTTGATGCAAAGGAGCTGGGTGAAATGCTAGGCATACCTTCTAAAGGGTACAGTGACTACACAAATCTGAAATGGCCAAGCCTACACACCATCCCTATTGCCCTTACCATCACTAAAAAATTCTATGATAATGAGGAAGAAAGTGACGCCAAGGATATGTACAAGAGTGAGATGAAGCCCCCCTCACAAGGTGCTATTTCTGTTCATCAACAAGTGTGTTCTGCCTAGGGAGGAAAGGAGGCACATTGCCAACTTCATGGACTTAGTCTTAATGGAATGCTTGGATAGTGGGAGGCAGATCAACTGGCTTGAATTTATAAACCATCCCCTCAATAGGATTATCAAAGGCTACAAAGCTCATGTCATTCCTAATGGCTTCATTCTCACAGTTGTGCTTGCTCATTGTAAGGTGCCCCTAAAGAAGTGGGATATGACTACAAGCAAAGATCACTTTGGGGTTAACACTCTGATTGCTTGTGATTATGAGGTCTATGCCACTCCCGATGAACCTGGTTCATCCAAAAAGGAACAAGTTAATAGCAAGGTTAGAGCCTTGGTGCAGGAGAGTGGGGATGGTTGAGGTAGAGCCTGAGAGAGACTCTCTCAGAACTGAGCTCGCAAAGGAAAAGGAGAAGAATGATGAAATTCTTCAAGACATGTTGAAACTTCTCTAAGACAAAAATCAAGTCCCCAGTTCTTCCAAGCCTTAAAATCCTATCCCAAAGTAGAACTTTCAGCAACCCATTTTGGGATGTTTCTTGTTTGCTCATGATTTCAGTATTTTTATTTTTTTTGTGGATTGTGGAAGAATCATATCATCTATCAATGAAATTTAATGGTTTTTTCTCTAATTGTTTGTTTATATTTCTTTGATATTTTACATTCTTAGCTTGATTGTTGATGATTAACCCATGAATGCATTTTAAGTAGCCCTAATGGCCATGAGTAAGTTTTAAAATCCGGGAATCACACATTTTTTATGCAACTTTTCGATGATTCCAAAAGGGGGAAAAAGGTTGTGCTTTACACTCTGAACAATGATGTTTATAACCTAATGAACCTGGTCATTGATGATAAGTGAAAAATGTTCTAACATTGTGTTAATGTTGGGTATTTTAAAATAGGGCCTGAGCTTATGGAAGCACAGAGTTTGTCATCATCAAAAATGGGGAGTTTGTTGGTCCAAGTGAAGGATAGTTTTGAAGATTGACAAAGGAACTCAGGCATGAACCAGGTCCATCCTTGGTGTACATAAACACGGGCACATTCAATCATGTGGGATGCACGTATAGGAGATAAACTTAAGTTTCCATAATTAATATCTCCTGGTCGAAAAGGTTGCATAATTGATAAGGAGAAGGATTCCTTACTCAAAGAGAACATTATCCAAGATAAGGAATGAGTTAAGAGTTGAGATCAACTGGGACTCTTTCACCAGGGAAGAGTAGCATTAGAACTCTAGTTATTTCTTCATCTACTAACTCTATATATTGTAGGATGTTCTCATTTTATAGGCACACACAAACGCAGAAGTTACAAATGAATTGAGAGCAAAATAGCAAGGCATTTCGCAAGCAATTTGTGTGACATTCAAGTGTGCAAACCTGAAGCTACTTGAACCAGATAGAAGAACTAGTTCCAAGTGTATGTCTTTTATTCTAGTTCAATTGTAGTAGGTGTTTTCATATTTTACCTTTCAGCTTATCTAGAGGCAATTGTAATAGGTACTCAAAGTATTCAAGTTAGAGTTAACTTTAAGTTGTCGCAACAGTTAGAGGATGTTTGCTACAAGGGATTAGAGTTAGTCCTAGGTTTACAAAAGTATTTTTGTAAATGTAGTTTTTGGCTCAGTGATTTAGTGAAGAGTTTGGGAAACTCCTACTGGGAAGTAGGTCGTGGTTTTTTTTCACCTTTTGAGTCAGGTGTTTTCCACGTAAAATACTGGTGTTCTTTACTTTCCGCATTTAAATTTCAGCAATAGTAGGTTAAGGAACACATAGAAGAACCAGGTCATTCCATAATCAATGTAAGCGAAAAATTAGTTACCACACAAATCACCCCCCTGTGTGGTATGGAAGTATAAAACATCAAGGTGTCATGTGAGGTTTACACCGATCATTGTAGCTTGCAACATTTGTTCAAGCAGAGGGATCTCAATTTGAGGCAGCGCTGGTGGCTTGAGCTACTAAAGGACTATGATATTTTCATCTGTTATCATCCAGGAAAAGTGATTGTGGTTGCGGGTGCCTTGAGCAATGAGAGTATGGGTAGTTTGGAACCCATTTTAGCATATCAGAGGCCATTAGCTTTGGAAATTCGGTCCTTTCCTAACAGACATGTGAGGTTGGATACTTCAGATCCCAATCAAGTTCTTGCATGCGTCATCATGCAGTCTTCATTATTCGAGCATATCAAGGATCGTCAGTTCGACGATCCGCACTTGTTGGTTCTTAAGGAGATGTTACTATAGGGTGGTGCCAAGGAGTTTACTATCGATGAAGATGGTCTTTTGTGAATCTAGGGTCGCCTATGTAATCCTAATGTTGATGCCTTGAGGGAGGAGATTCTAGAAGAGGCACATAGTTCTAGGTATTCTATTCATCCAGGGGCTACGAATATGTATCGCGACCTAAGGCAGCATTATTCGTGGCAGCAGATGAAGGACATAGTTGAGTATGTGGCGAGGTGCCTAAATTTCTAGCAGGTTAAGTATGAGCACCAGAGGCCAGGTGGCCTACTCCAACAGATGGTTATACTTTAGTATAAATGGGAGCGCATCACTATGGACTTCGTATTTGGGTTACTGCGGACATTGAAGAAGTTTGATGTAGTTTGGGTCATTGTCAACAGGTTGACCATATCGGCACACTTTATTCCGGTTATGACTACATATTCTTCTATGAGATTGCGCTAGATTTACATCCAGGAGGTTTTTCGGTTGCATGGTGTGCCTATTTATATCATATCAAATAGAGGCCATCAGTTTACTTCGAATTTTTGGAGGTGGTAAAGAGTGAGTTGGGGACTCGGGTAGAGCTCAGCACATCCTTTCATCCGTTGACCGACGGACAGTCAGAGCGAACAGTTCAGATCTTGGAGGATATGCGCAGAGCATGTGTGATTAACTTCGAAGGGTAGTGGAATCGATTCTTACCTTTAGCCGAGTTTGCATATAACAACAATTATCAATCCAACATAGAGATGGCTCCATTTGAGGATTTTTGTGGTCAGCGATATCGTTCGCCCATCGGTTGGTTTAAGCCCGGCGAGGCTTAGTGAAGGATGCCTTGGAGAAAGTGAAGTTGATTCATAAGCGACTTCGCACAACACAGTCCATATAGAAGATTTATGTGGATCTGAAGGCACGTGATTTATCATTTATGGTGGGCGAGAAGGTTCTCTGGAAAGTCTCGCCGATGAAGGGAATCATGAGGTTTGGGAAGAAGGGCAGGTTGAGCCCAAGGTTTATAGGCCCATTTGAGTTGTTGAGACGAGTTGGAGAGGTTGCTTATGAGCTTGCTATACCTCCCAGTCTATCAAGGGTTATCCGATTTTCCACGTGTCTATGCTCTGGAAGTATCATAACGGCATGTCGGGTGTGTTAGACTACAACACCGTTCAGATTGATGAGAGCCTGGGTTATGAGGAGGAGCCAGTTGCCATCATTGACAGGCAGGTTCGCCGGTTAAGGTCCAAGAAGATTTACGCGGTAAAGTTTAAGTGGTGGGGTCAACCAGTCGAGGAGGCGACTTAGGAGACCGAAGAGGACATGCGGATGAGATAGCCACACTTATTTGGCACTCTAGGTATGATCCTGGACCCGTTCGAGGACAAACATTTGTTTAAGAGGTAGAGAATGTAACGAGCCGACTGGTTATTTTGCTTTATAGATTCTCATTCCCCTAATTAAGACTTATCATATGTGATTTTGTTGTTTTATGACTTGCGGCGATGGTTATTTCGGGTTTGGAAGGGTTCGGGTTAGAATCAAAACACTTAGTTCTTAATTTTGGCTTAAAATGGTTAAGTATGAATTGAGTCAACATTTTGAGAAAACAACCTCAAAACTCGGATTTGACAGTCCCAATAAGTTTTTATGATGATTTTTGACTTGGGCGTATGTTCGGATCGAGTTCGGATGACCGGGGAGTGTTTCGACGTTTAATATTAAAAGTTGGTGCATTGAAGGTTTTTCAAGTTCTTTAAGTTTGGTTTGGAGTATGGTTTGGGTGTTATCAAGGTACGTTTGGGATTCCGAGCCTTGGAATAGTTCAATATGATGATTTGTCACTTGCACGCAAAATTTGGTGTCATTCCGAGTTGATTTGATAGGAATATGACGCGTGGAAGTGTTTCTAGAAGTTTTTTAGTTTCATAATTCGATTCATGCATTTTGGCATTCCGATTCATATTTCTAGATGTTATTTTTGTATTTAGATCATGTGAAGGGGTCTGTATTATGTTTCTAGATGTGTGAGTGTAATTGGACGGGGTTCCCGGAGCAAAACAGATAGGAATCGGACTGGGGATTTAGACTTAGGGGAGCTGTTGGTGCTCCAATTTTTGAGCGTTTGCACCTGCGATGTTTTTGCCGCAGGTGCGACCTCACAGAAGCGGCCCATAGACCGTAGAAGCGGCCTAGAGAAATTTTTCCAGTAGTAACAGAAGTGGAGAGTTTAGCGCACCTACGGGCTCGTAGGTGCGAGAAGTTTGTCGCAGGTGCGGGCTAGGACAAGGAGGCCTGGGTTCGCAGGAGCGGGCGACTATTCGTAGGCGCGTGTGTGCAGATGCGGACCAGCTCTGTAGAAGCAGATGTGTAGGGGTGAATGCTTCTCTGCAAAATTGGACTTGGCCAAGCTGGGCGAGGACCGCACCTGCGATGGATTTTTCGCAGATGCGGCATCGCAGGTGCGACCCAATGTCCGCAGAAGCGAAAATCTCTGGGGCAGTGAGGTCCATTTAATGTCGAAACTTAGTCTTTTTCACTCATTTCATTCACTTGTTGGGCGATTTTAGAGCTCTTTGAAGAGAGGTTTTCACATAGCACTTTGAAGTAAGTAATTTCTAAACAATATGAGTTAAATACATGCATTGTGAGTAGATTCTTAACATATAAATAGGAGAAATTATGAGTTTAGTTGAAAAACATAGGTTTTGAGAAAAATGAGATTTAACCATGAAAATAATTGTGGAATTTGGTAGAAATTATATATTTGAGTTCATGAGGTTATGGGTAACATTTGTCTTCAAAATTTCCGGTATCCGGACACGCGTGTCTGGGGGTGAATTTTGCGAATCATATAATTTTGGGTTCAGTAATAATTCAAAAAGCTAAATTATGAACTTGTGAGCGTATATTGATTTATTTATATAATATTTGGTTAGCTTCCGATTGTTCGGCACCAAATTGAGGCTTAGAGCGAATTTGCGAGCCGGAAAGTGAGCTTTGAGACAAGGTAAGTCTCTTGCCTAACCTTGTAAGATGGAATTTACCCCATAGGTATTTTAAATTACTATTTTCTTCTAATTGTTGGGGCTGCGTACGCACGAGGTGATGAGAGTCTATGCGTAGCTACTAATAATTCTTAAGTCCGGGTAGTTTTAGGATCCAAATCATGAAATACTTGTATTTTTTGCACTCTACTTGTTAATTTAAGTGCCTAAATTATATTGAAACTTGAAAAAAGATTTGTAAAGGATGAATTTCACTTACTTTGAGTTTTGGCGGGTTATTTGACCGTTAATAGAAATTTTACTTCCTTGTGTATTAGTCTTGTGATAACTTTTAAATCGGGTGTTCATAGAGTATTCTCTGTTCTTGTGGAGCGGGTCGAACGCCTCGGTAGTATAATAGATACATCTATGGTTCCTGTCGCTTGACCCTCGGCAGTATACACATTAGTCTGGATCGGGTTGTACGATCTCGGCATAAATCGTGCATGATAACGCTTGGAGCCCGAATACACTTGAGCTTATTTTTATGACTCGAGATGTTATAATTTATTTAATGGCCTGATACTGTTTAAGTTAGCATGCGTTAATTGGAGATATTTCTTTTAAGTTGACTGTCAGTTAAAGAACCATTTATTCATATCTGGTTACTGTGTTATTATTATTCTTCATGTATTCCATGCCTATTTAAAATTTCTGTATTTTATTTTTGAGTGACCGTCAACTGTGTTTAACCACAGTTAACCGACCAACTTCTGTCAGTTATCTTAAAACCTAAATTATTATTTTTTTTGTGTTATTTTTTCTTTAAAAAAAATAATATAAATCATAAACATATACTGTATTCACATATATATTTACTAATACATAATTATAAACTATAAAAATAATCTTTATAAATAATTATATTAACTAATTACTCTTAATAAGCTATAAGCATATATTTTATTCACACATATATATAGTTAATCAATCATAAAAAACAAATGAGGGTATATATAAGACGTTTATTTTATTCGAATTCCATGTTTCGTCTTATATATTCATTAGTTTTATAACAAATGATAAATCAATAGATTAAAATATCGGACAAGACGTTTTACCTTTGTATTCATCTATCTAAGTCATTTTTTAGGTTATAGTTAAGTATATGAGCCATTTCACACACATACACTATATTGTAAATTGATGACCAATCATAGACATTGCTACACAGGAAAACTTAATCAATTGACGAATTGTAAACCAATATTATTCTATTTTAAATATGTTTAGTCGATAGTTGTATTAACTCTTTTACTTAATGCCAATAGCTTCTTTCGTTTATTTAATTTGTGATACATATATACATGTCAAAGAAGTTTAGTATTGTTCTATATTTCATTCATTCATAACTAATAATGTATGATATAAATTAATCGTTATAGGTCGAGACGTTTTGTTTTTAATATTATCGATGCATCTAAGTAAGTTATGAGTCGATGAATCAATTTACAAATAGATATATTTGGTGATGATCAATTATATATACTAGTTAGATTATTTCTTTTGATACAAGTCTATCCTGGAAAAAAAAAAAGGACCATGTACTACCTTAACTATATATAGCTTGTTATAGTATATGTTAGTGCATTCATTATTTGTACTACAACATAAAGTGTTAATGTATTATATTTATATTATTTAGATAGTAATTTAATGTGATTTAAAAGTTTGACCATGCTTAACCTATGAATCGACCGAAGTTGGTAGGTTATTTTCCAGAAATGACAGTTACCGACCAAAGTTTGTCACTAAAATGTTCTCCTGTAATAACCGACCGACTTTGGTCGATAACTTCAATTATAAATTTTATAAAATATATTAAATATTAATATAATTAATAAAATTTAAAAACGTGGGTCCACCTAACCGACCAATATTGGTCGGTAATCAAAAAAGTGCTTTGACTAAATAAGTCTTACCATTACGGGCAAATGTTTGACCAATATGATCAATTTCGGTCAGTATGTAATTTAAAAAATATATATAAAATGTTTTTTGGTAGTTTCTGTTCGCCTTGAAGGGTTCTCGGTCAGATTTCACCGGATTTATAGTACTGCAACATGACGCGGCCCNGGGGGGGGAGGCATTTTTTGTTACACCTAATAGACTATGTATAAGTTTAAAAAAGAGTTCTGTAAAGTGAAAAAGTTTGGTTTCTTTGTAACAAATATAGAGAAGAAGTATTTGCAAATGCTATGATTTCTACCAAGGAAATTGCACTTGAAATGAATATTGAACCCGAAATTCGTAAGAAACGTGTGATATATAGGAATAAACAATTTGATGTGAATGTTGATACAAAATCTTTCGAAGAGTACCTTAGAGTTGATTACTTTTATACATAATAGACAATGCTATTTTTTCACTTTAAAATAAATTTGAACAATTCGAAGCATATGAAAATATTTTTTGATTTTCTATTTGGCAGTAAAAGCTAAGATCACTTAATGTTGGGAATTTGAAAAAATATTGTCTTAATTTTGAAATTTTTTTAAAGTATAATAATCAATTCGATATTTGTGGTTTAGATTTATTTTCTGAATTAAAAATATTAAGAAAAATAGTATAATTAAAAGATAACAGTTTAATTGATACACTTAATCAAATAAAAAAATGTAATTGTTTTCCAAGTGCTTAAATTGCTTATGGAATAATGTTCATAACTCATGTTACCGTCGCTTCAGAGGAAAGATGTTTTCAAAATTAAAAGTGATAAAATCTTACCTAAGAACAACAATGTCACAAAAAAGGTTAAGTGGATTAGCTATATTGTCGATTGAGAAATACATATTAGGAGTTATTGATTATAAGGAAATTAAATAACTTTGTATCTAAGAAAAGTTAAAAAAATATACTTCAAATAAATAATAAAAAATATTAAAAAGTTAAGGCCATCATAAAATTTGGCGGCCACAAAATTGTCAGGCCGCCCTTGGAGCACAGTGACTCACTACCCGCGCCTGAGTAAATGACATTGAAAATTTACACCTGAGCATGGAGTCCAGTTAACCTTATGATTTATGGGAATACGAAAGAAAACAACCGATAGAGAATTGAGTAGAAGAGACTCAGGAGTTAATGTGGTAATTAACTGGTTAATTTCTACATCAATTCTTGCCGCAAAAGTGAGGAAAAAGAACCAACAGTAGAATTCTATAGATAACTACTATAACAATACCTTCCGCATCACAGTATCAAGTGTGTGTAGGATTAAGCAGAGATAGTAAAAGGGCAGCTCTCCTTTGGCGTGTCAATTGAAATACATAATTAAGTGCATGCCAATAGAGAGTAGCCCTACCACTATTTCCCTTATTATCATTAATCACCAACTCTTCTTTCTTATTTTTCTGCTTCTGCTTCATCACAACGGGTCACTTCCACTCTTTATAGAGCATGCCTTTCTCAGTTTAAGAGACGGAATAAACCCCTAGAGAATCGGCATATCCTGAAAATTTTTATGCTGTGGCCCTGTTGATATATATTTTCTTGCATTAGAGGGGTAGCTTTATGTACAGTAGTCAGAAAATGGGGTAACTTTGTTATCCTTTACCATTCCATTTGGTGAAAGCAGTTTCTTTAAAAAAATATTTTCATCATATTCCCCGGTTGCCTTGTCCATGTTTGCAGAAAAAAGTTGCTGAAAGCTGGAAATGCTGCATATGATTTTATTCCTGTGAAATGTTGTGATGACCCAAAAGGTCATCTCGTATCATAGGACTCTATTCTGCGTTCGTTAGCCTTAAAAATCTAATTTTTACCCTCCTCGATTTGCATGCGCAGTCCGGACGTAATTCCGGAAAGCCTTTATGTGGAAAAATTGAAGAAACAATGATTTTTAGCCTTAAGAAGTATTTTTACTTGACTTCAGTCAATGTTTTGAGTAAACGGATCTGGATCCGTATTTTGACGGTCCCGATGGGCCCGTGGTAAATTTTGGGGCCTGGGCTTATGCCCGGAATCGAATTCGGAGGTCCCTAGCTCAAAATATGAATTTTTTACTAAAATTGAATTACACAAAATCAATGATTTTAAAGAATTTGCTTAATGTTCAACCTTGTTAGTATCGGGCCCGTATTTTGGTTCCGGAGCCCGATACAGGTCAGTTATGATATTTGTATCTTGTCTGTGAAATTTGGTAAGAAGCTGATTTGATTTGATTCGAATCTTCGGTTGAGAAAATAGTAATTTTAAGGTGTTCTTGAGAATTTCATTGGTTTTGGTGCTAAATCTGTGGTTTTAGGTGTTATATTGGCGATTTGATCGTACAAGCAAGCCCGTATGATATTTTTAGACTTGTGTGCATGTTTGATTTGGAACCCCGAGGGCTCGGGTGAGATTTGGATAGGCTACAGGATGTTTCAGATTTAGAATTTCTAGTGTTTCAGCTGTTTCTGGTGCGTAGGTATTTTGTGCTTCACAATCGCGAAGCCTCTCACGTGATCGCGAAGGGGAAATTGGGCAGCGGTTGTTTTACTCTACGTGAACGCGTGGACTAGGTCGCAAACACAAAGCAATAGGGGTGTTACCCTTCGCGAACGCGACCTGTCCATCGCGAACGCGAAGAATAAGGGGCCTGGGGTAGGGGTCAGTAACATTCTACGCGTAGGCGGCACTTGGCTCGCGAATGCGGAGGCTTGGCGGGAGTATGCCTTCACGAACGCGTAGGTTACCTCGCGAACGCGGCCAATAGGGCCAAAGCTTCACGATCGCGACAGGCTTCTCGCGAACGCGATAAAGACCTGTCCATTGTTTTAAAAACACACTTCAAAGACGCGAATTCTTCAAAATTTCATATCTTCTTCACTAGAACTCAACCTTGGGCGATTTTTGAAGTGAGAATTCAAAAACAAATCATAGGTTTGTGTTCTTAAACTCATTTCCTCCAATTTCCATCAACACCCATTAGATTTCTAGTCCTAAATCTTCTTCTTTAAGGGTAACAATTAGGGATTTTAGGAGAATTGAAGATTTTAAAAAAATTGGATATTTAAACCTCGATTTGAGGTCGGATTCCGAAACTAATTACATATTCTGGCTCGGGGGTGAATAGGCAAATGGATTTTAGTCCGAACCTCGAGTTTTGACCAAGCGGGCCTGGGGTCGGTTTTTGACATTGGGGGAAAATTTGGGAACTCTATAATTGTGTGTTGAAATTGATTTCTTTAGCGATAATTAATGGTATTAAGAAAATTTTGACTGGATACGAGTGGGTTGGAGGTGCATTCTAGAGGAAAAGCGGTACTTAAGTAGTGAGTGGCCTGCGGATCGAGGTAAGTGTCGTGTCTAACTTTGACTTGAGGGATTAGGTATTAATTGACTACTTGCTACATGTTTGGTTATTGAGTATGATATATAGGTGAGGTGACGAGCACCTATGTGTTGATGTCGAGTCATAGCATACGAGTGAGTCCTATTGTGGTAACTGTTGTAGTCTCTATCAACTTGTTCATGCTTAGATTAGTAAATTGTTATGTTGGGCATCACTTATCATGTTTTACCGAAATTTAGTAAGTATTGAGTATTGACTCAAGGTTGACCTTGATATTGTGACATTAAACATTGAAGTAAGGCCGATTTATGATATTTTTGTCTCTCCGTGTTGTTGATCTTTGTTTTGGTAAGGAAGAGTGTAAAGAACGAAGGGTGATGTCGTGCAATGTTTGTGAGTGAGTGATAATGCACGAAGGGTGATGGCGTGCCATGTTTTGTGAGTGATAAAGAACCAAGGGTGATGTCGTGCCATGTTTTGTGAGTGATAATGCACGAAGGGTGATAGCGTGTCATATTATGAGAGAGTAAAAGAATGAAGGGTGATGTCGTGCCGTTCTATTATTCATATGGTGAGATTGAGAGTAAAAGCACGAAGGGTGATGCCGTAAAATTTCCTTTACTGTTTTTACTTGTTTATTTCGTTAGGGCATATGGATTGATTCTTTCTTGTCCCTGATTCTTATTCCTTACATTGTGAACCCCTCAGCGTGTCCCCTTCCCATTATTGCCTATTTTTATCTCTTTATTTCTATTGTTGCTACTTGTATGATTATACTGCACGGGTTATATGTGGGTGTCTTGTCCTAGCCTCGTCACTACTTCGCCGAGGTTAGGCTCGACACTTACCAGTACATGGGGTCGGTTTTACTGATGCATCACTCTGCACTTTCTGTGGAGATCCAGGTATCGGTCCGAGCTGATTCCGAGATTTGTAGCTGACTTCTACGCAGGAGACCCAAGGTAGATCTGCCGATGTACGCAGATTCCTTGAGTCCCCTCCTATATGATCATTACTATTTTTCTTTAGTTCATAAACAACTGTACACTTCTCTTCAGCCAAATACTTATAGGTAAATCATAGTAGTCTGTGAGTTGTGACTCTAGATCTTGGGTAGATAGATATTTAAATACCATATGCGCAGTGTTATTGTGAATTTTCGCTTCTTTATTTATTTTCCATGTGTTGGTTCCTAGTAATTCTCCGCAAATTTTAAGATTTTTATGTTGTCAATCTCTAATGTTGGCTTGCCTAGAAAGTGCAGTGTTAGGCGTCATCACGGTCCCGACGGTGGGAATTCGTGTCGTGACAAGTTGGTATTAGAACACTAGGTTTCTTAGGTCTCACAATTCACGGACAAGCTTGGTTGAGTCTGGGGGATCCGTATGAAGACGTCTGTACTTATCTCCCAGAGGCTATAAGGTTAGCAACAAGTTCATTTTTATTCAAGTTTGTCATGCGATTCTTGTTATCTCAATACTGATTGAACTCTTCTATTCTTATTCTCTCACAGATGGCGAGAACACATACCGCTTCTTTTGTTGATCACCAGCCGAATCCTCGAGCGGCAGCTCCTACGAGGAGCAGAGGTCGAGGACGAGGTTCCAGCTCAGACTATTCCTGCCGCACCAGCTCACGTGTTCGAAATCCGAAATTCCTCGAAGATACACTCTACCCATAGCTTTACTAGTTCAAATATACCATTTACTCTAAATTCCATGCTCAAATTCGTGGCTAAAAATCCAAATTACCATTTTCTAGGTTCCTTTAAGATTTCCCAAATTTTCTACCAATTTCCATGCCAAATCTATGTAAAAATCTTTTATTTAATTAAAAAACATGAAGAAAGTACTTACCTTGCGATCCTTGATGAAATGCTCTCCTTGGAGCTCCTCCAAATCGCCCATAGCAAATGAAAATAGATGGAGAAATGTCCAAATTCTCGCTTAAAAACAATCTGCCCAGGCCTATTTTTGCACCTGCGGTCCCCTTGTCGCACATGCGCTTCCGCTGGTGCACCCAAATCTCCTGCACATGCGGCCTCCTTGGCTCCAGCCCAATTTCGCACCTGCGGCTCCAAACTTGCAGCCAAAGCCTCACAGGTGCGGTTACACCAAATGACAGCAACCTCAGCTTTCTTCAACTTCAAATATTGATCCGTTAACCACCCGGAATCCACACGAGGCCCCCCGGACCCCGTCCAATTATACCAACCTGCAAAACATAATGCGCACTTGCTCGAGGCCTCAAATCACATCAAACAACATCGAAACCACGAATCGCACCCAAATCCCAACTTTATAAACTTAGAAATTTCCAACTTCTACATCCGATGTCGAAATCTATCAAATCACGTCCGATTGAACCCAAATTTTTCACACAAGTCATATTCGATATTACGGTCCTGCTCCAACTTCCGGAATCGCATTCCGACCTCGATATCAAAACTTCCACTTCTGGTCGAATTTCTCAAGAACCTTCAAATTTCTATCTTTAGCCGAATGACCTCCGCGCATCCGAATTTACTTCAGATCGTGCCCCCAACTCCAGAAGCACCATACGATGCTATTCCCAGATTCAAAATCCCAAACAGACATCAACAACACTATAATGCACTTCAAGCCCAAATCTATGAAATTCTTCTAAAATGCTAACTTCTATAATACATGCTGAAACGCTACCGGGTTATCCAAAACCCGATCCGGACATACGCCCAAGTCCAGAATCATCATACGAAATTGCTGGAACCTTCAAATCACGATTCGGAGGTCATTTACTAAAAATTCCAATCTTAGTTGATTCTTCCAACTTAAGGCTTCTAAAATTAGAATTTTCTTTCCAAATCAACTCTAACTTTCCGAAATTCAATTCCGACCACAGCTACAAGTCATAATACCTGAAATGGAGCTGCTCACGACTTCAAACCGCTAAACGACGCGCTACAGCTCAAAACGACCGGTCGGGTCGTTACATTCTCCCCCACTTAAACTGACGTTCGTCCTCGAACGTGCCAAGAACTGCTCTAGATCTATCTGAATTCGCTATTTAACACCTCGAGCACCTTCCCGTGCTACCACAACCCAGTTGAGTACATTAGCTTGATCAAACTTGGAGATTTCTTCTTTTATCCATATAATAAGCTCAGAATTTATTCAAACACCTGAAATTTCTCTGCCAGGCCTAGTTCCAATATATAAACACCATACACCGCATAATCCATCATCTGACCACAATGACGTCCCTCGAACTTTAATAGCCAGAATTCTACGAATCTGATGCTCCCAATGCACCTCATGATATATATACATACATCCTGCTATAATGCTGACGATACCACCACAATGGAGGAAATGTGCGGAAATTCATACCCAACTGCAGAGTTAACAAATCCTTGAATACCTCATCTTGACCAGAATCATCACTTCATTATGAACCTGAATAAAGGTATTTGTTCTTTAATATACACGTCACATAACCTTATCGCACTGATCCCTGATCCGATAATCTCATCTCACCCAGTATGAACTGCTCAGAAAACAAATCACCCCAAACATGACCAACAAACTCACATGATACCACATTGCGCCAATAGGTCATAACTCGAACATGATAAACAAGAAATGACTCAGGAAGGGACTATTCAACTGACACAACTTATATGAACGTTTCTCAGAAATTAGGAAATAAAACATAAGAAAAATAAATACATATTAACCCTTCTCATCATCACACTGTTGCAGGGTGCCACCCGATCCGGATACATACCCGTGGCGGCGTGCCACCCGATCCTATCATAAAACTCACATAAGGAAATATATACGGAGCTGAGTTGTTCACTGTTACACATTACCGAACATCGGTCACAAGCACGCTAAGTGCATAATACCATCCTGGGGAGACTGATAGATCTGCATGCTACAATACTCAAGCACAATTGAGGTGCGATATATATATACACTCCATAACATCCCCACTATGCGGGACCTCAACACATAGGAAATTATCAAGCCGTTTCACAACTCACACGGCACAACCATAAGAGCTCATGAATTTGACGAAGACGAAGTAACATATGCTGTTCTAATACCTCTCTATGAAAAGCGCTCTACTGAAATACACATGCCTAGCTCATACGGAGTCCATAATCATATTTAAATCCATCCACAAACATCGAGTCTACCTTGCTCACACCAAACTAAGCTAATAGCTTAACCTGGGTCCATATTAACCCACTTTCTCTCATAATACGCGAGAACAACCACAATAGCCAGGACAAACACCCCACAATCCACAACCAAATGAACTGATTGCCCCTCAGGCATAACTTCTCAAATAAAAAACATTGCACTTCTTTATACTCAGTCCAAATCTTCAATCCATCAAGTTACTACATGTCACGCTTACACAATCTTTTTGCGGTCATGCTTCCACGACCTTCCACACAAGGTAGCAAGTCTGCACATCCCCCACTGGCCATACTACGCTGTAAGACAAATCAAGAACCCATAACCAGGGTACAAAGCCTCTTCCACTGAATATCAATCTCAGGTGACACTGAAGGTAACACCATCTAACTGTAACTTTCAAATCACTTTTTCTTGCTCTTCCGAGCTCATGGCATCCTTATCATCACCAAACTGCAATCTCGATTCTTACTCCCGGTTACATACTGCTTTCCGCACCTAACATGCCAATCCTTAAGTAGTAGTCTATACCACCATAACCCTTCCGAGATCCGCATATACCTGACAGGCTATAATACTTGAATCCTCCCACATGAAATCCATTACGACGGCCGACGAGCCCTGCACACACCGGCACAAACCACATGCATAACACAATCACATCAAAGGAACTAATCACACCCGCAAATGTGCCATTTCAACCATGGCTAATCAATCTATTTGCTTTTAATCATCTTCATTTGCCTCAGGAATAATAGCAACTTCCTTCAACTCATAGCAAACTCAACCCTCACTCATCCCGAGTGACCTTGATTCACGAGACCATGCTGCCTAAATCCCGCAACCCGTCTCATACCCTCCTGATGATCTTTCTACAATGCGGAGTTCATTTCTCTCACACCCACAATACTATCTTGCATGCTGAAACATATCATAGAGTATTCCAACCATCTTTCTTTTCTCAGAAAAAAAAATTACTCTGCAAAAGCTCGATTCTCGATCACACCGCTGCCTGAAACCCTCAAACGCCGCATTCATAACTTTTGAATTCACCAGGACCGCTATTGAGAGTCACCCACTCTGACTGACCCCGAATACAATCAACTCCGAGGCTCTTCTAGAACATGAACACCCTTTTCCTTAGTTGTACTAACTTGCCAACACGCCGACAATCTGCAACCCTATGAGAAGACAACCTTACAACCCCAACTGCAGATGGTGGGACTCCCCCACTTAGCCCGAAGCTACTCCCTGCACCACTCTAGACCCTGCCGAGATACTTTCTCCTTGATAACACGATCTTGCTCAACCAATCCGTCCAATTCTTCCAAATTACTTGCTAACACTCCCTAAGGACTCAAGCTCTCTAGCATCATTCACACATTCTGCCTCCTACTGAATAGCCACTAGAACCTCTCATAGAGACTTGCCAAGCATGCCACCGCTAACCTATTCACAGGAGATAACCCACATGGGGAAATCACCCGCGGACACCTTCCAACGATGCTGAAATGCACGCTCTCTGTGACTTCAATACCCCATCTTATGCCCTGCTTCATTTATCAACTTTACTAGTCCGTCCGCTCCTCATGGACATCCATTAAATGTGCGACAGTATCTTTAAATTCCAAGCTATGTTGCCGCTCCCCCACTTTGCGACTGCTCGACTTCCGCTTCTTACACTTGGCCTCCTAGAAATGGAATCACCGCCTAGCCTCACTTCAGGATCAATCTCTGCCAACCGCATTCTTCAATACTTTTTCTCAATACTCTGACCCCACGCAACCGAAGAAACCATAACACCGACAAACTTAACACATTCCATTCGATCAGTGACGACGACTTCACGTTACAGGTGCATATCACTCCTCACTTGAAGACACCACGCCTTACTACTTTATTAACCCCAACCGGACCATTCATAACCCAAATGTCTTTCCTCTGTCGGATTAAAAATACTGAAATATCGAAATCACACTCTGAGAAGACCTCCCCTCAAACTATTCATCACCCCCAACATATGGGTAATCATTCTATCATCATATCGACATCGCGCGATAATCAATCGCAAGCATCATCACTGCCGGAGCACAGCCTTAACGCTCTCGGAAACACAGCTACTGAGTTGTAACAACATATTATTCTCATGCAGGGCCATAACAACAGCCCCTACTAATTACACATGGAAACATCTCGAATTACATCTGTAGCACCATTTCAATTCCTCAAATTCCTGATTCATAGCAATCACTTCGCAACGCGTAAGATTGAGTAAGAATAAACTTAGGCATAAGCCTTAAGGAAAACGAATCGCATGATGAGGAATCAAGAAGGGAAATACTCCTAACAGCCTTGTAGCTTCTCGAAGATAAGAACAGACGTCTCCATACCGATCCGCAAGACTCTACTAGACTTGCTCATGACTCGTGAGACCTAAGTGAACCTAGTGCTCTGATACCATGTTGTCACGACCCAAAATCCATAAGGTCGTGATGGCGCCGGACATCATTGTCAGGCAAGCCAATCATTAATTAATTGAAACGATTTCCTGATTTTAACATTTATGAAAAACAATTCCTTTCACTTTATTACATATTAACCAAATAAAATCTGTTAATTAAAACAATGGTTCGAATACTACACTGTAACAAATACATCCCAACACATCCCAGAACCCGGTGTCACAAGTACATGAGCAATTTCTAAGAATTTATACAATCATCACAAAGCCTGTTTGAAATACAAATTGGACCAAGAAATTTAAAATGAAAATAAATACAGAACGAGGGAGACTCTGTCAGCTGCGGATTGCCTCCGAATGATGCAGCTCGCCTAAGTCTCTGAATCCTCCACATTGCTATGAAAGTACCTGTGCAATAAAATGCACAGCAAGTGTAGCATGAGTACAAAAACAACGTGTACTCAGTCAGTCGCCCGCCTAACCTTAGAGAGGTAGTGACGAGAGGTTGAATTAGACACTCACTAAGGGCTAGCAAATTAATTAACAGCATAAGATGAACACGGTAGGTAGGTAAATGTAGTAAAGCATCAAAATATATAAGGCACTGAAATCCAAGTAAATACTGGGAATAAACAAACAGTTACCACTTCCTCATTTTCCCCCAAATATTTTAAATAAACAATTTCCTCTTTGTTTTCCCCCAAATATTTTGTCACTTCTTAAAAAAATCCATGAAAAACATTTAGAAATTTAACATGCGCATACGGGATACGGACAACAGGCCTGAGCCATCATAATAATCAACTATATGCACTGCCGAGGATCGAATGGCCCGTACCAAAAGTGCACCTCTCAATAAAATACTCATGTATTTGCACTGCCGAGGATCGAACGGCCCATACGAAAAGTGCATCTCTCAATATAATACTCATGTCTATGCACTGCCAAGGATCGAACGGCCTATACCAAAAGTGCATCTCTCAATAAAATAATCATGTCTATGCACTGCCGAGGACCGAACGACCCGTACCAAAAGTGCATTGTAAATCCGTCGTGGCATACGGCTCGCTCCCAAGAAAGTGGGGGAAATAACACTCTGCTCGTGGAATATAAATTGCGAAGCGGTCACATGTAGTCAGGCACAATCAACAGTCCACCCCGCATACGTCGGAAAAATAAATACCCAAGTAAATGACATATTTCTCTTTTAAAAAACCATGAAATAGTGTTTAAATCCGTTTTGAAATTCACTTTCCAAGTTTTTATAATGTTTAATAATACAACCTTATCCGGAAATACAATTGCCCGCGAAGGAAATCAATTCTCTTTTTAGATGATTTAGAAAATAAACTCTAATCTTCCTTAGTCATTCAATTACCATTTTCGATTACATTAGCAGTCTAATACTACATACAAGATCACAGGTACAAGATGTAAGGCATGCTAGTGGGTCCTAGGCTATCCGGACATGACATAATAGTACTACGCACGAACTCCCATCACCTCGTGCCTATGTAGCCCCCACAGATAGTAACACATACTTAATTAGTTCACCTAGGGGGAAAATTCCCCCTCACAAAGTTAGAAAGGAGACTTCCCTCGCTTCGAGATTCCATAACCGGCCTCCAAGCCCTCCTGATGACTCCAAACGGACGCACAACGCCCCAAAACTATCCAAACAACGACAACCCAATGAAAATATACTCTAATATGTGCAATAATTGCAAATTATATAATTTCCCAAGCCTGCTTAGTGAAATGACCAAAATGCCCTCGAGCCCACGTGCTCGGAATCCAAATTTTCTTGAAGATACACTCTACCCATAGCTTTACTAGTTCAAATATACCATTTACTCTAAATTCCATGCTCAAATTCGTGGCTAAAAATCCAAATTACCATTTTCTAGGTTCCTTTATGATTTCCCAAATTTTCTACCAATTTCCATGCCAAATCTATGTAAAAATCTTGTATTTAATTCAAAAACGTGAAGAAATTACTTACCTTGTGATCCTTGATGAAATCCTCTCCTTGGAGCTCCTCCAAATCGCCCATAGCTTATGAAAATAGATGGAGAAATGTCCAAATTCTCGCTTAAAAACAATCTGCCCAGGCCTATTTCCGCACATGCGGTCCCCTTGTCGCACCTGCGCTTCCGCAGGTGCGCCCAAATCTCCCGCACCTGCGGCCTCCTTGGCTCCAGCCCAATTTTGCACATGCGGCACCCTTAGCTGCACCTGCGGCCAAAGCCTTGCAGGTGCGGTTACGCCAGATGACAACAACCTTCAGCTTTCTTCAACTTCAAATATTGATCCGTCAACCACCTGGAATCCACCTGAGGCCCCCAGGACCCCGTCCAATTATACCAACCTATTCCAAAACAAAATGCGGATTTTCTCGAGGCCTCAAATCACATCAAACAACATTGAAACCAAGAATCGCACCCAAATCCCAACTTTATGAACTTAGAAATTTCCAACTTCTACATCCGATGCAGAAACCTATCAAATTACGTTCGATTGACCCCATATTTTACACACAAGTCATATTCGACATTACAGACCTGCTCCAACTTCTGAAATTGCATTCCGACCTCGATATCAAAACTTTTACTTCCGGTCGGATTTCTCAAAAACCTTCAAATTTCTATCTTTAGCCGAATGACTTCAAAATGACATCCGGGCATCCGAATTTACTTCCGATCGCGCCCCCAACTCCAGAATCACCATACAAAGCTATTCCCAGACTCGAAATCCCAAACGAACATCAACAACACTGAAATGCACTTCAAGACCAAATTTATGAAATTCTTCTAAAATGCTAACTTCCATAATATATGCCGAAACGCTCCCGCTTTATCCAAAACCCGATCTGGACATATGCCCAAGTCCGAAATCATCATACAAACCTGCTGAAACCTTCAAATCCCGATTCGGAGGTCGCTTACTCAAAATTCCAATCTTAGTTGATTCTTCCAACTTAAGGCTTCTGAAATGAGAATTTTCTTTCCAAATCAACTCTAACTTTCCAAAATTCAATTCCGACCACACCAACAAGTCATAATACCTGAAATGGAGCTTTTCACGACTTCAAACCGCTGAAATATGCGCTAAAGCTCAAAACGACCGGTCAGGTCCTTATAGATAGCTTGTCGAGTTCTTTATATGTTCCCAAATTTAGGCCTAGAGATTGGCTAAAATATGGAGGAAAAAGGAGAAAAGAGTCGCATAGGTGCACATACAAGGTCATAATTGTACAAGCTGCATGAAATAAGGTAGAAATAGTTACGAGATTAGAAGAATTTGGACTAAAAAGGGGAATCCCCTAACCTTTGGATTTATTCACAGAACAGCTGGCTAGATGGCAAGAAAAGTATTAAAACCATCCATAAGAGCTATCATTGCACCAGTCAATATTCGAGGACGAATGTTCCAAAGGGGGAATGATTTTACACCTCATAGTTTCGCATGTGAAAGCACGTCGTAAGTCAATTGACGTAAGCTCTGAGATGAGATCATCTATGAAAGTACAAAAAGTAAGTTAATCATGTTACCAAGGAGGTTGCAAGTATTTAAGATCATGGAATGCAAGTACCAAGAGGGTTGGAAGGCTTAGAAGCTAAAGTAATTGAAGAAAATAAGTTTCGTCGAAAATCGACAAGTTTGAAATGTTATAACAAGTACTTTTGGGGTGACACTAGGGTGCTCAAAATGATAAGGCGATTATGTTATGAGTTATTTTTATCTTATGATAGTCGTGTATTATGTTTTGAAGTCAAGCGAGTTGTGGAACAAAAGTTGGTAAAGATCATCATAAGTTACATTCATAACTATGCTGAAATTTAGGTCAAATATAGCTGATATTTTCTCCCGCTATGCTTTAAATTAAGAGACAACATGCCTACCAAATTGAAGATATATGATTCTAATTTCTAACACATTAAACCGTTCATCGATGCGACATAGGAGTAGAGAGATATTTGCAGTTTTGCAAGACTGCACATATATCATAAGTGACAAATTGGTGTGTCGCTAAAGCTTTTTGAGTAATACATTTCGTGTGTTATATGAGGTCCTATTGGGAAATAATATACCAAATTGAATGTATTGAAATTTAGTTTCCAACACTCTTAAACATTCATTCATACGACATCCGGATAAAGAATATAAGCGTCGGAAGATGGGTCAATGCGAGGGTGCCAAGCTAGCACCTCTTTCACTTTCCAAAAGTTTATATATTTGCTTTAGCTCTTCTCTATCCTCACTTTTATATAGAGACCTACCAGAGAACACCATAAAAACCTATTTTAAGCTCCCCTCAAGGGTTTCAAATAGGATTAACATCCGGTGTACAAAATCAAGAAGCGATAACACTAAAACGATCCCTACGATGTAAGCATCGCTATATCGCCTCTCTTTTTCTTTGTAGTTTGTGTTTTGGAAGGTAATTCATAGTTAAGAAAACGTCTACTTTCGGTATTTAAGCTTTATATATAAATAAAGGTTGATAAATTCATTTCCTAATAGTTAGAACTCACGGGACGATGATTTGGAGTCGTGAGTTCGAGTTATTCTATTTGTAGTGGACTGTTTTTGTGGGCTGTTTAGTGTTTCTTTTGGGCTGTCTATTTTGATGATGTTTTATTGAGTTTTGGAGGATAAAAGTCGTGGATAAACACCACATAATGATGTAATTGTTGGCTAGTCATTCGTCGTTACATTTTTAGCTTGTTTGACACTACTTTTGTTGTCGTTTTATGTATGAAGTGATTAGGGTGTGTGGGTTTTTTTGTGATATATTGTGGTTGAGATAAGGTTGGGAAATAATGCATAAATGTTGTTATGTTTTCGTTCTTGGTGTTGTTGGTATATGGTATTGGATGAGGGCCTTGTTACAGGGGAGATGCTGCCCAAATTTACGTAAACGAGCTACTAGCTTAAGTTACAGACTTAGCCTTTGCTCAACACTGATTTTGAATCTCCTTATGCTATGATAGATTGAGTTGAATTGTTTGAAGAGTTTCTTGTAAAGTATTAAGGACTCAACTTGGTTAAGGTATGTTAAGGCTCTTCCTTCATTCTTTTGGCATGATCTAAAGTGAAATGAACGTAAACGATACGCTATTTCATAACAAATGTACTCCTAGAAACTAAGGTTGTCCATGTTGTTCTTTCCTTACAAAGTTATTCTAAGAAAGTACATATGATCCTTGAATCCTAGTGAATTTCATATTGATGTTATGATGTGCATAATGTTAATCGAAAGTGCAATGACCTTAAGTCACTCCGAAAGGTTTAGAATGTGGTTCCATGAGTCTAGCATGTATTATATATTATCTATTTTACTCTACCTAGCTACGCTATAGTCGACCGGGTATGACACCTATTGTGTAACCACTGATCAGTTGTGTTTACCGAGCTTTACATGGCAGGGATGATTCTACCGAGCCATATGATGGCCGGGTATGTTTTTACCGATTCCTCTTCGAGGCTGTGTACGATACGATTATGATGATGCCCACAGAGGCGGATGTTTTTAAAAAGATTATGTATATATATGTATCACGAATTTCATATCACTATCACTCAGAGGCACTCAGATGCTACATGTTGTATCTCATATATCTCTCTTTACATTATTGTTCTTATTTATGCTTATCAGCCTTACATACTCACTACTTTATTCGTACTGACGTCCCTTTTGCCTGGGGACGCTGCATTTCATGCCTACAGGTCCCGATAGATAGGTTGATAGTCCTCCTAGTAGGCTGTCAGCTTAGCGGAAGGTGTTGTTTCACTCCAGTTTCTCCAGAGTTGCCTGTTTGATCAATATGATTTGGACATGGGTTGATTTCTATGGAGGGGACTTGTCCCGATCTTTATGATATTTATGTACTCTTAGAGGCTTGTAGATAGAAGTCAGATATATGGATACTTGTATGGCCTTGTCGGCCTATGTTTTGAGTTTACCAATGATCATGTCAGCCTTATGGGCATGTATGTCACATGTATAAGTTTATATATCATGTTGGGTCATCCTATGTCTAGCATTCCTTATGTTTTATTTCATTTATGTCATGATGACCCTTTTGGCACATTAACCATGATAGTACTATAAGAAAGATATGTTACCTTGGTACTCGGTTGAGTAAAGTACTGATTGCCCATCGTATCCCTCTGGTTTGGATCATGACGTGGACCCGTGTTTTGACGGTCCCGGTGGGTCCATATCAAAATATGGGACCTGGGCGTATGACGGGAATCGAATTTCGAGGTCCCTAGCTCGAGATATGAATTTTTGACTAAAATTGAATTACAGAAAATCAATAATTTTAAAGAATTTTCTTAATGTTCAATCTTGTTGGTATCGGGCCCGTATTTTGGTTTCGGAGCCTGGTACAGGTAAGTTATGATATTTGTACCTTCTCTGTGAAATTTGGCTAGAATCGGAGCTGATTTGACGTGATTCGGACCTTCAGTTGAGAAAATAGTAACTTTAAGGTGTTCTTGAGAATTTCATTGGTTTTGGTGCTAAATTTGTGGTTTTAGGTTTTATTTTGGCAATTTGATCGCACGAGAGAGTTCGTATGATTTTTTTAGGCTTGTGTTCATGTTTTATTTGGATCCCCGAGGGCTCGGGTGAGTTTTGGATATGCTACAGGATGTTTCGGACTTAGAATTTCTGTTGTTTCAGTTGTTTCTAGTGCGTAGGTATTTTTTGTTTCACGAGGTGAAGCCTCTCACGCGATCGCGGAGGGGAAATTGGGCAGGGGTGGTTTAATCTATGCAAACACATGGACTAGGTCACGAACACGGAGCAACGGGGGTGTTACCCTTTGCGAACGCAACCTGTCTATCACAAACGCGAAGAATAAGGGACCTGGGGGAAGGGTCAGTAACATTCTACGCGAAGGCGGCACTTGGCTCGCGAACGCGGAGGCCTGGCGGTAGTATGCCTCTGCAAACGCATAGTCCAATAGGGACAAAGATTCGCGATCACGACAGACTTCTCGCAAACGCGATGAAGACATGTCCAGTGTTTTAAAAATAGACTTCAAAGACGGGAATTGTTCAAAATTTCATATCTTATTCACTAGAACTCAACCTTGGGCGATTTGTGAAGTGGGAACTCAACACCAAATCATAGGTTTGTGTTCTTAAACTCATTTCCTCCAATTTCCATCAACACCCATTAGACTTCTAGTCCTAAAACTTGTTCTTTAAGGGTAGAAATTAGGGATTTTAGAAGAATTGAGAATTTTGTAAATTTGGGAATTTAGACCTCGATTTGGGATTGAATTATGGAACTGATTACATATTCGGGCTCGGGTGGTGAATGGGTAAACGGATTTTGGTCCGAACTTCGAGTTTTGACCAAGCGGGCCCGGGGTCAGTTTTTGACATTTTAGGGGAAAATTTTGAAACTCTATAATTGTGCATTGAAATTGATTTCTTTAGTAATAATTGATGGTATTGAGCTAATTTTGACTAGATACGAGTGGGTTGGAGGTGAATTCTAGAGGAAAACTTGAGCAGTGAGTAGCATGCGGATCGAGGTAAGTGTTGTGTCTAACTTTGGCTTGAGGGATTAGGTATTAATTAACTACTTGCTATATCTTTGGTTATTGAGTACGATATATAGGTGACGTGACAAGCACCTATGTGTTGATGTCGAGTCATAGCATGCGAGTGAGTCCTATTGTGGTAATTGTTGTAGTCTCTAATCAACTTGTTCATACTTAGCTTAGTTAATTGTTATGTTCGGCATCTCTTATCATGTTTTACTGAAATTTAGTAAGTTTTGAGTATTGAATCAAGGTTGAGCTTGATATTGTGACATTAAACATTGAAGTAAGGCCGATTTATGATATTTTTGTCTCTCCGTGTTGTCGATCTTTGTTTTGGTAAGGAAGAGTGTAAAGCACGAAGGGTGATATCGTGCAATATTTGTGAGTGAGTGATAATGCATGAAGGGTGATGGCGTGCCATGTTTTGTGAGTGATAAAGAACCAAGGGTGATGTCGTGCCATGTTTTGTGAGTGATAATGCACGAAGGGTGATAGCGTGTCATATTATGAGAGAGTAAAAGAATGAAGGGTGATGTCGTGCCGTTCTATTATTCATATGGTGAGATTGAGAGTAAAAGCATGAAGGATGATGCCGTGCAATTGCCTTTACTGTTTTTACTTGTTTATTTCGTTAAGGCATATGGATTGATTCTTTCTTGTCCGTGTTTCTTATTCCTTACTTTGTGAACCCCTCAACCTGTCCCCTTCCCATTATTGCCTGTTTTTATCTCTTTATCTCTATTGTTGCTACTTGTATGATAATATTGCACAGGTTATATATGGGTGTCTTTTCCTAGCCTCGTCTCTACTTCGCTGAGGTTAGGCTCAAATCTTACCAGTACATGGGGTCGGTTGTACTGATGCAGTACTCTGCACTTTCTGTGGAGATGCAGGTATCGGTCCGAGCTGATTCGAGATTTGTATCTGACTTCTACGCAGGAGACCCAAGGTAGATCTGCCGACGTCCGCAGATTCCTGGAGTCCCTTTCTATATGCTCATTATTGTTTTTCTTTAGTTCATAAACAGTTGTACATTTCTCTTCAGCCAAATACTTATAGATAAATCATAGTAGTCTGTGAGTTGTGACTCCAGATCTTGGGTAGATAGATATATAAATATCATATGCATAGTGTTATTGGGCATTTTCGCTTCTTTATTTATTTATCATGTGTTGGTTCGTAGTAATTCTCCGCAAATTTTAAGATTTTTGTGTTATAAATCTCTAATGTTGGCTTGCCGAACAAGTGCAGCGTTAGGCGTCATCACCGTCTCGTGGTGGGAATTCGTTCGGGTCTGACAAATGTGTCGTCACTTTTCTCTTGAGAGAGTTGAGACTAAGGAGGCAAAGGAAAACAGCGTATCCTTCGTCATCTTCCTCATTTTCCTGATCTCCTTGTTTTTTCCATCTACTTTTCTATGTCCCGTGTTGTTCGTTTTGAATTTCTCGAATGCCAGTCTTGCTTATGTTCTTAAATATTTAAGATTAGTTCCAAGTCTTTCAAAGGTGAGGATATCAAAATTAATGCTTCATTTGACTGACTTCGGCATAAGAATAGTTCACTGGCGTTGAGCTTCCATCTCATACTACTCGGGCGTATTTATTGGGAAGAGTAGCGAAGTCAAAAAAATTTCTATGAATATTCAAAGTTTGGAGAAGAAAATAAAATTCATTTCAATGAATGAGTGCACCAAAAACATTTCAATGTACACAATCCAACCGCCTAAAAATTCACATTAGCTTAAATAACTTTGTCAACAATTGCACGACAACTGGAAAAAACTCTTGTCAAAAGCAAGCTTAACTAAGTGGACATAAGAGAATAATTAAAATACATCTTTGTTTCAACTAATTTTCTTGAAACATCACCAAATCTATACATATTAAAGAAAATAAAAAATTAGAATAATTAAGATGTCCACGAAAGCTACTTAAAAAACAAGATAACAAAAGTTTTAGAAGAAAATAAGTGATTGCTATAGGTCGAGGAAATGATCAAAATGTTCCTCAATGTATTGGGGTTGTTTTAGGTTTTAGGGGTTCAACAATTCAGTTCAAACTGGTAAAATAAACCCAAACACAAATGATAGGGGAAAAATCAGAAATAACCAGATTTACTGAAAAATAGTCACAGTTTCAAAAGTAATCGAAATTTAGCAACTTTTTCATGTAAACATAAAATCTGAACAAAAACATCCTTAAAATCTGGAAATATTCTAGCATAATATGCTTAAGTTCAAATTTTTTACATATGATATTCCAATATAATGTGCTGGAATTTCAAAATATGCTGGAGTTCCAACATAATCTTCTAGAAGTTTATACGGAGGAACTCCATAATCCAATATATTATGCTGGAACTTTTCGTTTTCAGCAAAACAATGGCTATTTTTAATGACTTTGCAAGTGCTGGCTATTTTTCAGTTACCAGTTCGTAAACTGACTAGCCCGTGCGATTTTCACCAAATGATGACCCAAATTACAATTTAGTTTATAAGTTGGTACTTGAGAGCAAACAAAAGGAAAAAAAAAAGAGAAGAGAGGATAATTGAACGCAGTTTCCTCGTTTAATTTTTGTTTGTTCTCGAATCTGATGGAAAAGTGTGGAGTAATAGATAATCGTATCTCTTTAGAAAGGTAGTGTTTATATTTTTATACGGAGAAAGTCTTCTTCTCAAAAAGTGTTCTTATTAGACAATATTACATGCCCTTTCTCCTTATCTCTTTTTTTATTTATACGGGACATATCCCAGTCAACCCTAAAAGTACAAGTACAAAGAATATTCAATGGAGTATTCTCTTAAATATCTTATTACAAAAACTAGTCGTTAGTGATGCCCTTGATACTCGACCTCGGCCGTTATTGACTGCTCGGCTGCGATCCTTGTTAGTTAGTAGTCGACCTCGACCACATCGCTTTCAAAGACAACGCTCCATGCTAAATCCCACTGAGGCAGATTTTGAACTATACAATTAGTCCCTCCGCTTATTGATGTCGATCCTGGGCGACCTTGATGAGCGGACTCTGTTAGTCATGATTGATAATCTTTAGGCGAGCAAGTCGAGTAGTAGCTTTTCGGAAAGGATGGAAATGTGGCTTTTCGTGAGCCACAACCTAAGGTCACGTCATTTCAGAGTTACATCATGTCATCACGCATCATTATTACACATTTTCCCTGACACCTTGTATTGTTTCCCACGCCTCTGCCATTTCGATTCTTAAGTTGGGTAACGACGATATGCTTTCTCGATATTGATGCATGAACTCTTATAAATAGGGATACACAACCCTTTTATTCACTCTTTGCGTTCTAAAAATCGGACTTTCATATCTTCTTCTTCCTCCCTCATTCAGAGTTCATGTTTTCTTGATCTTACTTCATTTTCTTGCTTTAACTGATTTTGGTGGCTCATGCTACTCTTAACTCTTCTGCGTTTATACCTCCTCTATTCAAAAACAAAAATGGTTAACGTGTCTTCTATTTCAGGGGAGATACCTAACCTTGTTCCCTCAGTAGTGCGTATGCCTCCCCATGACGATGGGGCTGCAATTGTTGCAGAAGACGAAAGCTTTCCTACGATGGAGGAAATAATTCCCCGTAATGAGAAGGCTATATCCGACTTCTTAAAGATGCCTGAGGACGATCAAGAGGCCGTGGAATCTGAGATGGAAGAGGTTGTCGTTGCTAATTTCAGTGCGAAGTTCAAAATTCCAGCCCACATCGATCTGATCCCGGCTGGTCACGATGTGGTGCAGATTCATCGCCCCGGATGTTGCGCATTCTATGCATATTCGTTCTATGTGGGCTACTCTTTTTCCCTTCTCCCCTTGGCGGAGGAATTCTGCTGCTACTACGGCATTTGCCTAACCGAACTCTCTCTTTATATCTACAAGCTCATCTGTATGCTGACGAAGTACGCGAAATTGACTGGTTGCGGGATCTTTATTCGCCACATGATGACCTCTTCGTGCGCAGTTTCCACAGGGGAAACGATGTTGCACCTTCATCACCGTGGAAGCAAGATCTTGGAATGAATATGGAAGATAAAGCAAATCTTCGATTCTGACCATTTACTTCTACGTCAAGACTGAGGACGTGGTGGCAAATGCAAATGGATTTCATTAGGCGTGGAATTATGCCCATAATTATTTTTACTAAGTGCTCACTTTTCTCTTTTTGGTCGTCGCCTAATCACCTTCTCTTTCCTTCGTTCAGCCGAGACCGCGCCCCCTCCTTTGGTTGTGAACATTCATGATTGGGTTAGCCAGATCTTACCCCACACGATAGGGATTCGTGAATGGTCGGTCTTTCTCAAGAAGTTCGGGCTCAAGCATACCGGTGAGTTTGCTAGTCTTAAGTATTTGTTGCTGCGGCCTTTGGTCGGCTGCTTCTTATTAGTTTGTGGGGATTGACCTCAACCTTCTTTTTATTTTCTTTTGTTGTTAGCCCGGGGAGCTTCGAGAAGGTCAAAGTCTCCTACTCCTACGTTCCACCAAGTGAACACTACAACGGGGTCTACCCCTGCTGCGACTGCGGCCAAGCCTACCCAGTCATCCACTTCTGTTGAGCCTCCAGTTCTGGCTAGATCACCTCGACCGTCGACGGCCTCTGTACCAGAGACTCTGGCTTTTCTCTTGCTGCATTTAATAGATAATCATCACTAAGTGAGGAGGATTTGGTTTCTCGGAAAAGAAGTTCAGTGGATGTTAGTGATGGAACAATTCGAGTCGTGGATTCTATAAGGGGAGATTAGGAGCCAACCACTATTAAGCTTGAAAATGATGCAGACACGTCGTTTGAAGTCCTGCTATCAATGGGGGCCATGAAAGGTGTACCTTTTCCTGAGGCTGAGGTTGGAGTTGGCGGGCTGCCTATGGAGTTACGGATATCGTACTGAGAAATGAGCGATTGTCCTCGAGACCGGCTGATGTTCCTTCATCTGTCAATGGGAGAGGTAAGGGCATTGCCGAGGAAGACTATGAAACCGGCTCTGACATTGACGCCGATAAGGTGCGGATGCTGGCGAGGGGTTTACTCGGCTGGAAGTAAGGTTGAAAGGGTCCACTCATCCCATCGTGGTCCCAATGGACTGGGACCTGCTGGTGAACATGGAAGACGTGGTCCCTCCCTTAGGTCCTCTTTTCTCCAATGTGGAAGGCCAAACCCTCGAAAAAATGGATGATGTTGCTCTATCGTCGGGTATAGCCGGCCTCGCCCTTAGGGTAAATTTTTCCAACCTTTTCGGTTTCTATGCTTTGTACTTCATATTATCCCGTTTGACTTTGGTTTTCTTATTTGTTTTTATCCTCCTTTTCAAACTATCATTCTAGAGATCGAGACTCGCCGAGAAGAGAGGCGCAAAACCATTTTTAGGAAGATGGAGCGGAAGTACCGCGAATACTACTACTAGCATTGCAAGATCTGCAAGCGGTTTGGCGAGAGTGGAAATTTTCAGGCCATCCGGGACGAACTGAAACAGAAAGATGACGAGTTAATGAGGGTCATCAACAAATTCAGCGTCCTTGAAGGGGCGTTAAGGGACAAGGAAGAGGAGCTCGAGGTGAGCAAGGGAGTTGAGGCCAAATGTGTGGACCTTCAGGCCCAAGTGATTTCTCTGCAGACCAAGCTCGAGCAATGTTTAGTCCAAGCTGATGCTCTGAGTGACGAGGTCACCGAGAAAATGACGAATTTGGAGAAAACCGAGTCGGTTCGGCTGGGGGCGTTGATGAAAGTGAAGGATTTGGAGTCTGCAATCCACGTTCTTTAATCTGAGTGGGCCAATGATTTGGAGAGGGAAGATCGGCTTGATGAATGGATAGGGGAGCTGGAAAGAGAGATTTCGAGCCTTGGTGACCAAGTCGTCATTCTCGGGGCTGAGAAGGCACATTTATCGGCTCAGCCGTCTTCTTCTCATACTTTTAATTTCCTTGATATTCTGTGGGATTTATATGAGAAGTGGATTCACGTCGAGGCCCAACTGGACATATTCAGAGATTTTATGAAAGCGGGAAAAGTTCTGGAGGCCTACTTTGAGGACACTCATGCTAAGGCGCATACATCTTATATCGCTTGTGGCTATGACCCTACAACACCACAGGCCGGTGATGATGAGGAAGTCGTGAGTACCCCCATGACGACGGCGATGGTAGAGAGACGGGTGGATATGGTGTTGCTGGATTAGGTAGCGAGTAGTTGTTTTACTTTCTTTTTCTTGTAACTTTTGTATATACTTTTGTTGGAATATTCTTTAGTCTTTGTAAGAAATATATTTGACGTATGAAATTTTGTTTTCATTGTTTCGTATTTGATTATATTCTTTCTGTTTGGGCTTGCATGCTTCTTTCTTTTGTTTTGCCGTTTGGTTGCTTCAATCGTTAAGATTTGGTTTTGGTCATGGCCGGGGGCTAGTAGGTGTTAATTCGAACGAGGCCGAATGTAACCTGTATTGACTTAGTTCGAGTGAGGTCAAATTTTAGTTAATCCGAGCGAGGTCGAACTTTTGTTAATTCGAACGAGGTTGAATGTGAATTAATTTGAGCGAGGTCAAATGTAGTTCATTCGAGCAAAGTCGAACTTCAGTTAATTCGAAAGAGGTCGAATGTGAGTTAATTCGAGCGAGGTCGAATGTCAGTTAATTTGAACGAGGTCGAATGTGAGTTAATTCGAGCGAGGTTGAATGTAGTTAATTCGAACGAGGTCGAATGTGAGTTAATTCGAGCGAGGTCGAATGTCAGTTAATTTGAAAGAGGTCGAATGTGAGTTAATTCAAGCGAGGTTGAATGTAGTTAATTCAAACGAGGTCGAATGTGAGTTAATTCAAGCGAGGTCAGATGTCAGTTAATGCGAACGATGTAGAATGTGTGTTAATTCGAGCGAGGTCGAACATTAGTTAATTCGAACGAAGTCGAATGTGAGTTATTTTGAGCAAGGTCAAATGTAGTTTATTTAATTATGGTCGGGGGCCGAACGAGTGTTTATTTTAACGAGGTCAAATGTAACCCGTACTTAGTTGATTTGAGCAGGGTCAGTGATTTTACTTAATTGTGGTCGGGGGTCGAGCAGGTGTTGATCCAAACGAGGTTTAATGTAACCCGTTCTTAGTTGATTCGAGCAGGGTCGAATGTGATTTTACTTAATTGTTATCGGGGTCCGAGTAGATATTGAGGCAATGTTTCTCTAGCAAAAACATGGGTGAACATGCATTTGTGTTTTGCTCATATACTTGGAAAATTTTACATGTTTTTCGGGCTAGCATTCCAGTCCCAGTCTATCTAGTCCTTTAATTGGGCGACTTGGAGACATGTTGAGAGGTTGGGCAATGAACTGACCGTACGATGCCTTTTTCTGTTCGTATTTCGACTTGAAGTGTCCCCCTTGTCGCCTCGTTAAGAACCTCCTTGAGAAAACTCAATTGGGACAAAACTCAAGTGAGGGAAAAAAGTACGACTTGGAGGACACTTTTTCTTAAAATCTGAAGTACTTGAGGTGGGCGACGTTCCAGTTGTTTGGTAGTAGTTTTCCTTCCATTGTTTCTAGTTGAAATGACCTTTTATTTCTTGTTGTCGTGATTTTATATGGGTCGTCCTAATTTGTTCCTAGTTTTCCTTCTCGCGGGTCTTTGATTGCTTATGTTTTGGCCTTGAGCACGTAGTCCCCAACTTTGAGTGGTCTGATCTCGGCCTGCTCTCATGGGAGTATCTCAAACTGGGCTCTCCGACATCAATTGGTATTACCGCATCAGTCCCATAGACTAATGAGTAGGGAGTCTCTCCCGTGATCGTCTTTGGCGCTGTACGGTAGGCCCAAAGCACTTCCGGTAATAGCTCCGGCCATAGTCCTTCGATGTCCTAGAGCTTTTTCATCATGATGTTTAGTATTGATTTATTATAGGATTTCGCTTGCTCGTTTCCCGTGGGATGGTATGGTGTGGAGAGTATTCTTTTGATATGCCACTTCTCAAAATATTCGGCGACCTTTTTTCAAGTAAATTGGGGTCCGTTGTCGCAATTGTTCTCTTTGGGGAGGCCGAAGCGGAACACAATGTTCTTCCATATGAAGGAGATCACTTCCTATTCGCATATCTGGGTGAATGCTCCTACTTCTAACCATTTAGAAAAAAAGTCAGTTAAAACCAAAAGAAATCGAAAGTTACCTCGCCCCGCCGGGAGGGGGGCAATGATGTCCATTCTCCACTTGATGAAAGGCCAAGGGAAATGACCGAGTGGAGATGCTCGCCCGCTTGATGGATCATTGGGGCCTATTTTTTACATTGCTCGCATTTTTTCACTAAGTCTATTGTTACACCTCACAGTATTATGTCGATGTTAGACTCCATAGTATTACGACGATATTATACCCGTAGTATTGTACGTTGGATTTGTCATTAGATAATTGACATCAGTTCACGGACAAGATTATTTTGAGGTGATAAGTATTATGCTATTTCAAACAAGTGATAAGTAAATTCGTGAAGGTGAGAGGGTAAGCGAATAGAAGAAAATGAGTTTCGTCGAAGTTTGACATTTTGAGATAAAATACGATCCAAGCAATAATACCTGGTATTTATGGACTAGTGTCATACAAGGTACCACACGGCCATGATAATAAGGTGTATAAAGTATGTTAAAAGTGATTAGTGTTTTATGTAATTTGAGATAACTCTTAATTATGTGAATAATTGGGTAGTTATTAATTTTTAGTGAGAGATTACCTAATTAATTAGCATTTTTGGATAAGCCTAATGGACCCCAAACGTGGCAGCAAGTTATGCCCCATTTGTCACTTAAATAATATAGCAAGGCGGCCAATTTAAGAGAGTTTTGTGGCTAGGCCATCACCTAAGTAGGGCCCACACCCACCAAGATTAAAAACCTCTCCAAATCACTTGAGGAGATGTTGATATCTCTACAATGCAAGGAAAAGAAGGTTTCAACAAACTCATACAAGAATTTATATGATAATAATGTGATTTGCTACAAAATTCATACAAGACTACTTAGCAACGTGAGAATTGCGATTCTAACGGAGTACGATGCAATCTTTCTCATGAATATCATACGGACTTTTCCTTATTTCGATCTCACTGTTACATGTTTTATCGCAATTTATGTGTGTTAGAGGGACTGTCAAGAGAATATGCTCAGGTATGCTAAGGCTATTCCTTCTTTCCTTTTGGCATGATCCATACGATACAAACGAAACGAACAAATGCACAACTTTCATAAATGACTCTATTCATAGAAATACTAGAGGTGCCTATGTTCTTGATTCCCCATGTGTCCAATTATTCTATCATCTGTTCTTGGGTCTCAGAAAATACGTAAGTTGATAATGTTTATTTCATGATATTAATCAAAGGCGTATTGGTCTTATGACATTCCAAGAAATCTTATACACTTATTTCTTATGCATTTCATTCATTTATATATATACATTGACCCATGACCAGATGGCGTTATATACAATTATATTATATGTATATGGGATATGAAAAAAGGTTACAGCGTTATATACGCACTACCACCTGATCAGCTAGTATACGTTGATGATTTACCCATAGTGTCCGAGATGATATGATGGGATGCCCTCAGAGGCTTGATGATGTTATGTACGCATATACCTATGCATGGTATGAAATTTATACGCATATGCATGAAATTATAAATATGAAATGATTCATAGAGCTATTCAGACTTACATGTTCGAGTCTTTTATTCCATGTTTCTCTCATGTATTTTATTTACTGATTTTCATTCCTTATATACTCGGTACATTATTTGTACTGATGTCCCTTTTTCCTGGGGACACTATGTTTCATGCCTGCAGGTCCCAATAGACAGGTTGAGAGTCCTCCAAGTAAGTTATCATCTCAGCGGAAGATGTTGGTGTGCTCCATTTTCTAAAGAGTTGTGTATTTGATCAATATGATTTGGACATGTATTGATTGGTACGACGGGACCCCGTCCCGACTTTTATGGTAGTTATATACTCTTAGCGTCTTGTAGACATATTTCATATACGTGAAAGATTTTATGGCCTTCTCAGCCTTTGTTCAGTGTACGAGCGATTATTTTGGTCTTATAGGCCCGTATGTCATATGTATAAGTTTGTATTACATGTTGGGTCATCCTATGTCAAGTATTCCCCACATATTTTATTTTAGTCATCTCACGGCAGCCTTTCCGTCTCATTTAACTATATTAATAGTATTATACGAAAAGATATGTTACGTTGGTACTCGGTTGAGTAAGGTACCGGGTGCCCGTCGCGGCCCATCGGTTTGGGTCGTGACATCTGCGGCCTCTTTTTTCATAGTAGGCCAGTAGTAACCTGTTCGTATGAGACATCTGACTAGAGCTCAATCGCCGGAATGAGCTCCGTAGTGGCCTTCTTGGAATTCCTCTAGGGCACACAACGTTTGATTCAAACCTAAGCATTTCGCAAGGGGGCTGCCATAAGTCCTCTTGTATAGGTTGTTGTGAATGATGTTGTACCTGGATGCTTGCATCCAAAGCTTTACTGCTTCCTTTTTATCATCTAGGAGTACTCCATCCTGCAAATATGTAACAATACGGTTGCGCCAGTCCCAAGTTAGATTTATAGTCCTTACCTCGATTTAATCTATCGATGAGTGGAGGAGGGTGACCACGTTTCTTTCTCCGATTATGCTTTTAGTGGTTGTCGCGAATTTGGTGAGGCCGTCTACTTTGATGTTTTGTGCTCGAAGGATCTGGTCGAGCTGGCATTCATCGAACTCAGGCAGTAGTTTGCAGATATCAGCCTGGTATTTTTGCAATCTTTGCTCTTTGATCTGGAAAGTTCATGTGACTTGGTTGACGACGAGTTGAGAGTCACAACATAGGATGACCCATATCACCCCATATTTGAGTGCTAGCCTTAATCCTGCAATCACGGCCTCATACTCGGCCATGTTGTTAGTCATTTTCGGGCACCTTGTGGACTGGAAAATTACTTTGCAAGTCAGGACTTTGAGCACAAGTCCTAGTCCGAACCCTAACGCATTAGAAGCACCGTCGGTGTGCAATATCCATAGATATTGTGTTTCTGGAGAAGCGTGGGCAGCTTCTTTTTTGACTTCATGCATTATTTTTGCGCTGAAGTCGGCGACGAAGTCCGCAAGGACTTCTGATTTTATTGTCGTCTACAGTTGATATGTGATATCATGCTCACATAATTCTATGGCGCACTTGGCTAACTTGCCTGATAGCTCAGGGCTTATGAAAAATACTTCCCAAGGGGAAAGTTGTGACTACAGAGATGGGGTGACACTAAAATTAGGGTCAAAGCTTTTATGAAGCTACGACCAAGGCCAGGGCCAATTTTTTGATGTGGGGGTACCTCGTCTCGACATAGATTAAGGTTTTGCTAATGTAATATATAGGAGATTGCGTACCTTTATTTTCTCGGACGAGGACTGCACTTACCGCTACTTCAGATACAGCGAGGTAGACGAGAAGGCGTTCTCCATGTTCGTCTTTGGAAAGCAACGGGGGTGATGAAAGACAAGCCTTTAACTCCTTCAAGGCTTGAACGCAACTGAAAGTCCACTGGAGGCCATTGTCCTTCTTGAGTACGCCAAAAAACTTATGGCATCTGTCAGATGATCGCATGATGAACCTCGACAGAGCAGTGGTACAATCGATCAGCCTCTAAACCTATTTTTTACTGGTTAACTGCTCAAGTATTCCTTTTATGGCTTTGATTTGGTTGGGGTTGACCATGATGCCTCTTTGTGATACTAGGAACCCCAAGAATTTTCATGAGGTCATGCCAAATGCACACTTTTTCAGGATTTAGCTTCATCCCGTACCGCCTGAGTATATCGAAGACTTCTTTTAGGTGGTAGATGTAATCTTCTTTTCTTTTGGAATTGACCAACATATCGTCTATGTAGACCTCCATGATCTTGCCGAGTTGGTATTTGAACATTTTGGTCTCCAACATTTGGTATGTCGCCCCCGCATTTTTTAGTCCAAAAGGCATCACTCTATAGCAGTATGTTCCTTGGAGGGTGATGAAGGTGGTCTTCTCCTGGTCCTCCTTTTCCATAAGGATCTGAGTGTAGCCTGAGTAGGCTCTGAGAAGCTCAGCAGTTCATGTCCGGCGGTTGCGTCAATGAGCTGGTCAATATGAGGTAGTGAGAATGAATCTCTTGGACATGCTTTGTTTAAATCTGTAAAGTCCATGCACATCCGCCACTTTACGTTCTTCTCTTTCACCATAACCACATTGGCGACCCATTGGGGGTATTTTAATTTCCTGATGGAGCCATTTTCAAGCATGTTTTGGACCTCCTAGCGGACTGCATCGCTTATTGCAGAATTTAACTTTCGCCTAACCTGCCTTACCGGAGGGTAGAACCGGTCGATGTTCAACTTGTGTGTCGTGACCTCATTCAGTATACCTAGCATATTTGCATGGGAAAAGCAAACAAGTATGCGTTGCCAATTATGAATTGATAAAATTTACCTAGTTCCTGAAGCTTGCAGCCGACATGGGCTTTCTTGTTGTGGTCGTTATCATCAAGTTGGATGGGATTGAGATATTCTATGGTTGATCCCGTGACCTCTATCGTTTCAGGATCTCTGATGACTTCCTCTATTTTATCACAGCTTGACCTCGACCCTGTAAATTGTTATCCATCTTTTGCTTTGCCCTTCATTTGTTGGATATATGTGCAATTCTGGGCGATGTAGTAGCATCCTCGGGATATGCGTTGTTCTCCTCGTATTCTAAACACTCCCCATGAGGTAGGAAATTTGATAACTTGGTACAAGCTGAAGGGGATGGCCCTCATGGTGTGTATCCATGGTTGACCTATTATGGCATTGTACGCTGTATCTTGGTCCTTGATGTGGAATGCGGTTTTCAGGGTGACGCCGCCGGCCAGGACAGGGAGCTTGATTTCCCCGTACGTCATTCAACTGCATTGCTAAAACACGTTAGTGTGATGCGGAGCGACACTATTTTATCCTCGACTTTCATTTAAGTACCGAGGGTGGATAATGCACGTGCCGCTCCCATCGTCCATCATAATGTGTCTTACATCTGTATCTTAAATTCATACAGTAATAACAAGGGCATCATACTGAGGGAAAACCAAACCGTGAGTATTTGACTTATCGAAGATGATACTTTCTTCGAGTTTGTCATACCATTCATGACTGATCGATCGTTTGAGCTTGTGGGTTGTGGTGAATTTTATGATGTTGATAGAGGCATCGTCGTCACCTTCGATGATCATTTAAATGGTGAGAGTCGGTGAGGGTGGTTTCACCGGTCCCTGGTGTTGTTCACGTCCTCATGCGAAGTTGTTCCTCCCTCGGTCGCTCAGTAATTCTTTGAGGTGTCTTTGGTGAAGCATGTTCACGACCTCATGGCTTAGAGAGATGCAATCCTCAGTTTTTTCACCTCGCTCTTGGTGGAATTCCCAGAGGGCGTTTGACTTTCTGGTGCTTGGTTCTGACCTCATCTTCTGTGGCGACTTCACTTTTGGTCCGAGCTTCTCCAAGGCGTAGATTATTTCTGAAGGTGAGACACAAAATTGTGAGGGGATAGTAAAAAGGGCATACCTCTCTCATTCTGGTGAGCTCCTGTCCTTGGCCTAGATGGGCCCTCTTCGTGGCGGGAGGGGGCCATGATAGCGCTCCTAGTATATTGCTGATGCCTTTCTCGGTTGAGTCATGGAACTTCTAGATCCCTCCTAGCATTATTTCTTCGATCCTTCTTGGATCCGTCCTGTACCGAGGTCAACCGATGGGTTGGCCCATTCAGGTCGTCTTCGTCAGCACGGACTTAGGAATAATAGACATTGTGTATTTCATTCCAAGTGGTTGGGGGATATTTCATAACTCGATTTAATAACTTTCTGGTCGCCCTTGAGCCATTCATATTCAGCCAAGTTTGGAAAGCTTCTACAACTATGCCATCTGATACATTTGGTAAGGTCATCCTGACTCGGTTGATTTGAGCGAGGAAGTCCCTCAGTCCCTCAGTCCCTCTTCGGGTGATAGTTTGATGGAAAATATATTATTCACTCTTGCTGTGATGACCCAAGGGGTCATTTTATAAAATTAGACTCTGTTCCACGCTTAATAGCCATAAAAAGACTAAAATTAAATACCTCGATATGCGTGTGCAGTCCGGGCGTGAAACCGGAAAGCTTTTTTATGGAAATATGAGAAATAGTGATTTTTAGAATTTAAATTTGATAAAAGTTGACTTTAGTCAACCTTTTGAGTAAACAGACCCGAATCTGTTTTCCGATGATCTCGGGAGTTCCGCAGTAAAATATGGGACTCGGGCGTGTGCCCGGAAATGAATTCCGAGGTCCCAAGCCTTAGAAATCAATTTTTGAAAGAAATTGTTTTGCTGAAATGCTTATGAACTAAAGAAAAGAAATAATGCTAACAATCAGAGATATCGGGTCCGTGTTTTGGTTCCGGAGACCGGTACAGCTTTGTTATGACCTTTAAAGGTTAACTATTAAATTTGGTGAAAAACGGAGTTCGTTTGATGTGATTCGGTCATCCGGTTGAGAAATTATGAACTTTAAGAGTTTTTGTTGAAAACGATGAGTTTTGAGGTTTAATGCATAAATTTACATGTTATTTACATGATTTTATCGTACAAGAAAGTCCATATGATGTTTTTAGACTTGCGTGCATGATTTGTCTAGAGCCCCGAGGGCTTGGGTGAGTTTCGGATAGGCCACGGGGTGTTTTTCTCTTTAAATGAACTGATGTTTTTTTTTCATTTCTGGTGTCCAGGTATTTTTTTCTGTGCGATCGCGTAGGAAAGACCGCGATCGCATAGAGTAAAGTTGGAGGCCCTGTATGGAACACTGTGCGAACGCAGCCCAAGGCGTATCGCGGAGCACAGTCTAGGCCAAGCTGTGCGAACGCACAACATACAGTGTGAACACACTGAGTTAAATCAGGGCTGGGAGGGGAGGCCAATACCCTGTGCGATCGCACCCCTCCCCATGCGAACGCACTGCCCAAATTTCCCTTACCCTGTGTAATCGCATATAGTTACCCGCGATCGCACAGTTTTCCCGCCCAGCTATAATAAATATCTTTTAAAAACCGGGCAGAACCCTTTCTTCTCCAAATTTTCGAGGTTCCAGCCCTAAAAACGAGTTTTCTTCAACAATCTTCATCCCCGATTCATAGGTAATCAATTCCAAACCTTGTGCTTTCAATTCCTTACTTTTTTGCATCACTTTTAAAGCAAAAACGAAAAAATTTCATCGTAAAAATTTGGAATTTGGGTAGAATTAGGGAGTTTTATAAAAATTGAATTTTTATATCAAATTAAGGTCGGATTTCAAAACTAATAGCATATTTGAGTTCGTGGGTGAATGTGTAAACGTAATTTGGTCCGAACCCCGAGTTTAGACCAAGTGGGCCCGGGGTCGGATTTTCACTTTTTTTGAGAAAACTTAGGAAAATTATATTTTTCAATAAAGCTAGTTCCTTTAGCATTAGTTAATGATATTAAGTTAATTTAGATAAGATTCGAACAAATTAGAGGTGAATTCGAAAGGAAAAGCAATAATTGAGCAGTGAGTGGCCTGCGGAGTTGAGGTAAGTGTTTGGTCTAACTTTGGCTTGAGGGAATAGGACTCTTCACTTGTTTTTTATGTGAAACGCATGGGCGTGGTGTATAGGTGTGGTGACGAGTATCTATGCACCACCTAAATTGTCTGTTAAACATGACCCCCTTCCCGTTCCCCACTTATTTGATCATTGTCTTAATTGTTATATATTTATTATTGCTTTTATGACTATTTGGCCTTGTTGATTTGTTGTTAGATATTGTTGTGATTATTTGGAAAGAGTATTGGTTGTTTGAGCTGGTTTCCTTGTGATAAGTATAACGGTTGAGAGGTTCGGAATTATTTTTACGAATTATATATATATTTACGTTCCTGGTGGTTTCATTTTGATAATATTGAGGAAGTTGTGAGAAATGCAGTCTAACTGTTTCGTAATTGTTGAGGTTCACGTGGTTATTGGGTTTCATTGAGTTATTTCCAATTGTTGTTGTAAGTGTGTTAAAAATGTTGGTTGTTCTCTTGAGTTTATCATAGTATATAAAGACTGAGCTGGATTGATAGCGTTATGGTGTTTACTTATATTCTGGTTGGTTTTATTGTGAAATGATATTGGTTAAAGCTTACGAGCTATATGATTTTCTATTTGAAATTGTGGAAATAACAGTATTGTGAAAGGATTGGCATGAATTGTGAAATTCTTTATGAATAAATTGATATGATATGCCTTGTGGGAGCGGGTTGCACGCCGCAACAAGGAGTGATAAGGGTGGACAGGTGGGATCGGGTTGCACGCCGCAACAGGAGCAATAAGGGTGATATATTTAGGGAGGAGCAGTAAGGGAGGACAGGTGGGAGCGGGTTGCACACCACAACAAGGAGCGATAAGCNTGTTTATTTTTACTGTTTTGTTTTCTTGAAAAACAAAGATTTGAAACTTTCTATTTTATATTACTATTTTCATATTTTGGCACTACTTTTATTCAAAGATAAAGTTTGAAAACTAGGAAATTGTTGAGGATTGGTTATAGCTGAGGCCTGAAATATTATTGTTGCAGTATTTGAATTGATGTGTTTAGATTTCCTTCCTGTTTTACAATTATTGTCTCATATATATTTTTCTTGTTCGTGTAGAATTATTTATTGTGTTATCGTATATATATTAATATCACAGGTTTATTGTTAAAGCTCCGCCTTAGCCTCGTCACTACTTCGCCGAGGTTAGGCTCGGCACATACTCAGTAAATGGGGTCGGTTGTACTGATACTACACTCTGTGCTCTTTTGCACAGATCCAGGTACTAGTCAGCAGTAAAGGGTTCCAGGACGACCACCCGATTCATTTGGAGACACGAGGTACATCTGCCGGCGTTCGCAGATTCTGAGAGTCTTCTCCCATTTCTACATACACTTATTATATTATTCAGAACAGTCAAACTATTTCTTTCAGCCATTATTTGTAGTATTCTTTAGTAGTTCGTGGATTGTGACACCTGACCCTGGGGTAGTCTTAGAGTTGTTTAAATAATTAGTTCGTGATCCGTTTTATTTAAATGGTCATTGTTATCATTTTATTTTATTTCTGTTGGGAATTGTTTTAACTAAGCGCAATTGAAATTTATTTATTTATGGTCATGTAATTAATCAAGGAAATTAGTTAATTGACTTCTAACATTGGCTTGCCTAGCAAGTATGGTGTTAGGCCCCATCATGATCCCTGAGGTTGGGAATTTGGGTCGTGATACTTGCCTCCGTCTTTTTAGCCCCGGCGCGGGCCGTTATGAACTTGTTAGCCATCTCTTAGAATATTTCAATGGAGCGGGGGCAGCTATGAATACCAAGTAACTGCTCCTCCGGGGAGGGTTTCGTCAAACTTTTTCAACAAGATGGAGGATACTTGTTATTTGGCGAGATGATTTCCCTTTACCGCAGTGACATGGTGAGTCACATGATCTTCGGGGTTGTTCGTACCGTCATATATTTTCAAATAAGGTGACATCTTGAAGGTTTTGGGTATGGCATGTGGGGTGGCTTCATCACTATAGGATTGCTCAACGAACCGACCAGTATCTCTTTTTGGCAAGAGTTTTGGGGCACCCAGTATTTTGTCGACTGTTTCTTGCTGCTCTCTCATTTGGTCCCGAAGCATTTTGTATTCATTTTCCATTTCTTCCATATTCATCAAAATGGTTGTGATGGTATCGTCACCTGCATTATTAGCATTGTGAGTGATACCTATTACTGGATGGAGAGGGTCGTGCTGCTCGGCCGTTGCTGGTGTGATGCAAGTCTTTGCATTTTCTCTGGTTCCCTTTTGGGGGAGCTTGTCGAGGATGCTGGTCAGTGTGTTTGTCAGGAAAGCCTCAAGTTGTTTCTTCACTGCTGGTGGCACCTCTTTTGTTGTGGATGTGGAAGCTCCTTTACCGCGAGATGTTGTGATACTGTCGTGAGGGAGGGGCGAGCCACTTTGACTGGGAGAGGCGTTAGGTGTTACATCTTCGCCTTCTGTTTCAGAAACCTCATTGATGGTGTATAAGAGGTTGGTGGTGAGATCGGCCACTGCTTTCATCTTTTCTTCTCCGTTACCTGTCATGTCAGATCCGTGTATACACGAAAGGAGGAGTTTTGCTTCTTCTTTTTTTGTGAAGTATTCCAGTTATAGATCTAGAAGAATCTAAAAATTTAACTAAGAAATCCCCAAAGACGGCGCTAAATTGTTTGAACAAAATGTGTAAATCTTTGATTAAACTAATTGCTTTTATGTAAAGAGGGATTAAACCTAGTTAATAATAATATCACCAGATTTATAACTAGTCGACTCAAATAAAATTAGACAGTATTGGTAGAGAATTAATGGCGGTGTACATTCAATGTTTCAAGATGATTAATGAGAGAAGAATGTTGTCATGACCCGAATTACCCTCCGAACGGTCTCATGACGGCACCTAGTCTCTACGACCAGGTAAGCCAGAACTTTGCAGAAAATAAGACAAAACGATAATAGAAATAGTAAAGAAGAAGCAATACTATAAAATTTAGCCGCTCGGCATTTACAGCTTTTACTTTCCCAAAACCCGTAACATCACAAGGTCACAAACTCTGAACTACTGTAGCTCTATATAAAAGGAATAAGGAAAATGTATCTATATATCTCCTATATTTATACTAGAGTAGGAAGGGGACTCGCAAGATCCTGCGGACGCCGCACAATTACCTTGCAGTCTCCTAAGCAGGTGCTAAGATACGCCTAGCCACTGTACAGTGCACTGGTACCTGGATCTACACATGGGGAAAACATGCGCAGGAAAGAGCGTGAGTACTCCACATTCGGTACTCAGTAAGTGCCACGCCTAACCCCAGTCAAGTAGTGACGAGGTCAGTTGAGGCTCTATTGAGTTTTAAAACAAGTCAATTATAAATTTAAAACAATGAAATATAGATAAGCAATGATAAACAGGATTAATGGAAGCTGGAAAAAAATTAATAACAGAAAGAGAGCCCTCGGCTCAGCATAACATATATCTCAATAGTTAATATGCAATGCAGTACAAGGGGAAAACACCCGGATCTCAGTCCGTAGTCCCAATTTAAATATGCTATGTAGTATAGGGGAAAGCTCATGGATCTCCATCCGTAGTCTCAATTTAAATATGCAATGCAGTACATGGGGAAAGCTCACGGATCTCGGTCCGTGGTCCCAATTTAAATATGCAATGCAGTATAAGGGGAAAGCTCCCGGATCTCGGTCCATAGTCCCAATTTAAATATGCATTGTAGAAGTATGCCAGATACAGCTTAATTAAATAGTTCAGGAAAACAACAGGCAAGAATAGAGTAAAACTACCTAAGCATGGTGAAACTAGTAGCAAATAAGAGGAAATCAAGTAAGGACAGGCAGGCATGCTTATTCTTAAGCTAACTACTCAGTTAAGACAGGAAACAGTAATATAGGAATGAAAATGAGTGATTGCATGGATGGAAAAATGGAATTTCAGCAACAATGACCCGTGTATGCACTCGTCACCTCACGTACATGGCGTCCACGTAACAAAATCAGTATAAAAATGCCTAAGGGGAATTCCCCAACACAGAGTTAGTCAAGCCACTTACCTTGACTGCGTTAATCAACTCAATACCACGCTCTTGCCACGAGTATCAAACTCCGGGTGGCCCAACCCCGCTATCACCCAACAGAGCTAACGGAATCGACGGAATTCCATTCCGGATCCATCTTCACACAGTTCTAGCTACGACTTGATACCAAAAGTTAAAATCCACATTTAAGGACTATGTGTCGAAAATCACTCCAGATTTCACCACTCAACGCTCCGACAAGTTCCGATAGCATAATTAGACATGGGAGAAACATTTATTAGGGGATCAGGGCGCTAACTCTCAAAACGACCGACGGGGTCGTTACATTCTCCCCTCTTAAGAAATTTTTTTGTCCTCAAACGAGTATAGAAACATACCTAATGTTGTGAAAAGATGAGGATAGTGACTCTGCCTGACCTGCTCGGTCTCCCAAGTCGCCTCCTCGACCGGATGACCCTTCAACTGAACCTTGACTGAGGCAATATTCTTCGACCTGAGCTTCCTGACCTGCCTGTCAAAAATAGCCACTGGTTCCTCAACATATGATAGATCCTTGTCCAACTGGACTAAGCTGAAATCCAAAACATGAGTTAGATCACCGTGATACTTCTGGAGCATGGAGACGTGGAATACCAGATGAACTCCTGCTATGTTAGGAGGCAAAGCCAACTCATAACCGACCTCCCCAACCCTCTGCAACACCTCAAAATGGACAATGAACCTCAGACTCAACTTACCTTTCTTCCCAAATCTCATGACGCCCTTCATAGGAGATACCAGAAGCACAACCCGATCACCAGCCATAAATGCCAATTCACGAATTTCCGATTCGCATAACTCTTCTTTCTTGACTGAGTTGTGCAAAGTCTCTCCTGAATCACCTTTACCTTGTCCAGGGCATCCGGAACCAAGTCTGTACCCCATAATCAGGCCTCGCCCGGCTCAAACCATCCCACTGGAGACCTGCATCGCCTACGATACAAAGCCTCATACGGCGCGATCTGAATGTTAGACTGGTAGCTGTTATTATAATCAAACTCTGCAAGAGGAAAGTACCGATCCCATGACCCTCCAAAATCTATCACACAGGCATGGAGCATATCCTCGAGAATCTGAATCATACGCTCGAATGCGGTCATAAAGAGAAGACCGAGCCACCACACAAGCTAAAACCCGGCAAGGCTCTGAAAGGTTCAACCTCATGAACTGACTGGATAAGGACTAAATATCTAAGACAAAGGGCCTCTCAACTGCCGGAAGATATGCCAAACTCCCCAAACTCTCCGCCCGGTAACTCAAGGCGTCAGCCACCACATTGGCCTTCCCCGGGTGGTATAATATAGTGATGCCATAGTCCTTTAGCAACTCCAACCACCTACGCTGGCGCAAATTGATATCTTTCTGCCTGAATATGGGCTGCAAACTCCGGTGATCTGTGAATATCTCACAGGGAACACCATATAAATAATGACGCCATATCTTCAGGGCATGAACAATCGCTGCCAACTCGAGATCATGAACAGTGTAATTTTTCTCATGCACCTTCAACTTCCTTGACGCGTAGGCAATCACCGTACCGCCCTGCATCAACGCCGCTCCCAGGCCAATCCTCAAAGCATCACAATAGACTGTATAGGACCCTGAACCTGTGGGTAATACTAACACTGGAGCTATAGTCGGAGCTATCTTCAGCTTCTGAAAGCTCTCCTATCCTCGGTCCATATAAAAGGTGCACCCTTATTGGTCAGTCTGGTCATGGGCGCTGAAATAGATGAAAATCCATCCACAAAACAGCGATAACACCAGCCAAACCAAGGAAGCTGCGAATCTCAGTAGCTGAAAACGGTCTAGGCCAACTCTGCACCGCCTCTACCTTCTTCGGGTCTACTTTGATCTCATACGAAGATACCACATGGCCTAGGAATGCCACAGAATCAAGCCAAACTTCACACTTAAAAAATTTGGCATACAACTTCTTCTCTCTCAAAGTCTGAAGCGCGGTCCTCAAGTGCTGCTCATGATCCTCCTGGGACCGAGAATATACCAGAATGTCATCAATGAAGACGATGACGAAAGTATCAAGATAACACCAAAATACGCTGTGCATTAGGTGCATGAAAGCTGCTGGGGCGTTGGTCAGCCCAAATGACATAACAATGAACTCATAGTGGCCATATGTGGTCCTGAAGGCAGTCTTCGGGATATCCTGCTCCCGAACTGATGATAACCCGAATGCAGATCAATCTTGGAGAACACCCTAGCACCCTGTAACTGGTCAAACAGATCATCAATGCGAGGCAATGGGTACATGTTCTTCACTGTCACCTTATTCAGCTATCGGTAGTCAATACATATACGCATCGAGCCATCCTTTTTCTTCACAAATAATACCGGAGCACCCCAAGTTGATACACTGGGCCTGATGAAACATTTGTCAAGAAACTCCTACAACTGGTCTTTCAACTCCTTCAACTCAGGAGGAGCCATGCGATAGGGAGGAATGAAAATGGGCTGAGTGCCCGACAATAAGTCAATGCCGAAATTAATGTCTCTATCGGGCGACATACTCGGAAGATCAGCTGGAAATACATCAGTATAGTCCCTGACAACTGGAACTGACTCAACTGTAGGGGTCTCAACACTAACATCTCTCACATAAGCCAAATACGCATCACACCCCTTCTCAACCATCCGCTGATCCTTAAGAAAAGAAATGACTCTACGGGGAGTATACTCTAAGGAACCTCTCCACTCTAACCTCGGTAATCCTGGCATAGCCAGCGTCACAGTCTTGGCGTGACAATCAAGAATAGCATAGTAGGGAGACAGCTAGTCCATACCCAAAATAACATCGAAATCTACCATGCTGAGTAATAGTAAGTCACCCTTGGTCTCAAAACCACTAATAACAATCAAGCGTGGCCGATATACGCGGTCCATAATAAGAGAATCTCCCACATGAGTAGAAACATATACGGGGGAACTCAGAGAGTCCCGAGATATCCCCAAATGTGAAGCAAAGTAAGAAGATATATATGAGTACGTAGAACCTAGATCAAATAACATGGATGCATTCCTATGACAAACAGGGACAATACATGTGATGACCGAATCTGAAGCAGCGACCTCTGAGCGGGCTGGGAGAGCATAATATCTGGCCTGGCCTCCCCCTCTAGGGTGACCTCGACCTCCACCTCGAGTTGTCTTAGAAGGTGGGATAGCAGTTGGGGCTGGAAGAATAGCTGGAGGACCCGGTGGAAGACACGGAACCTGATAAGTCTGAGGTGATGAACCCCTCCTAGCTCTAGGAAATATCTGATCACATGACGAGGGTCACCACATCCAAAACAACCCCTCGGAGGACGTGGCGGCTGTTGTTGACTCTGAACTATCCTGCTGAGCTGGCCAGTGATAGCAGCTCAAGCAGGAGGCACATGAGATACTGGTGGTGCATAATAAGGCTCCTGAAGTCTCGGAGGAGCCGGAATAGCATTGGCTGCTGGAAGATCTGAATGAACGGGGCGACTCACAAAATCCTACCATAGCGTGCTGCTGGTGTACGGGCTCCTGAAAAATGACCAATCTATCGAGACCTACTGGCCTCTCTCTCCTCCCTGTCCCGAGCTAACATAGTCTCAATTTTCTGGGCAATACTCACGGCCTGCTGGTAAGTAATATCGATCTCCAACTCTCTGGCCATGCTGGTTCGAATACTGGGGTGGACTCCCTAAATAAAGCATCGAACCCTCTCTCTGACAGTGACAATCAAAGCTGGTGCATGGCGATCCAAATCGTTGTAACGGACTGCATACTCTGACACAGCCATGGTACCCTGGCGTAGCCACTCAAACTCCGCACGCCAAGCATCCCTGAAGCTCTGAAGGACAAACTCAAGTAAGAACATCTCGGAGAACTGAGCCCAAGTAAGTGAGGCTGCCTCGTCCGGGCTACTCAGCTCAAAAGCACGCCACCACTGATAAGCTACTCCCCTCAAGTGGAAAGCAGTGAAAGAAACCCCACTCGTCTCCAAAATACCCATAGTGCGGAGAACGCAATGACACCCCACAAGAAAACCCAGGGCATCATTCGAAGCTAGTCCGCTGAACTCAGGTGGGTGGTACTTCCTTTACCTCTCAAGTCGGAGTTGCTCTACCTCAGGAACAGCTATCTTAGTCTCATGTTGAGCTGGAGCTGCTGGGGGCATAGGAATATACTCTGGAACCTGCCCAATATGAATCATCTGCTCAGGAGTACGGGCTGCGGGAGTCTGTGTCCCTCCCCCGGCCTAGGATGTAGCTGGAGCTATCGGGAGTAGTCCCGCCTGAGACAGAGTACTGAAGGCACTCAAAAACTAAGCCAATGTCTCCTGGAGGGATGGAGTAATAGTAGGGAACTCTTGTGCCCCTCCAATTGTAGCTGCTGGGAGATCCTCTGCCTCTGCTCTCACTGGTGCTCGGGCTGCACCGCATGCTCGTCCTCTGCCCCGGCCCCTGCCTCTGACGGCTCTGACTGGGGGCTCGGGTGCCTGGTCATTAGTACGTCCGGTACGGGTACGAGCCATCTGTAAGCAAGAATAGAATAGAGTTTAAGAATTGGATGACAGTAACTAGCATGATAAGGCTTTCCAAAGAATATGATTGTTCTTAACAGTTACATAGCCTCTCGAAGATAGGTACGGATGTCTCCGCACCGATCTGCGAGACTCTAATAAACCGGCTTGTGACTTGTGACTCCTATGAACCTAGACGCTCTGATACCAACTTGTCATGACCCGAATTACCCTCTGAACAGTCTCGTGATGGCACCTGGTCTCTACGACTAGGTAAGCGAAACATTTGCGGAAAATAAGACAAAAAAATAATAGAAACAGTAAAGAAGAAGCAATACTATAAAATTTAGCCGCTCGACATTTACAGCTTTTACTTTCCCAAAATCCGGAATATCACAAAGTCACAAACTCTGAACTACTGTAGCTCTATACAAAGGAATAATGAAAATGTATCTATATATCTCCTATATCTATACTAGAGTAGGAAGGGGACTCGTGAGATCCTGCAGATGCGGCAGAATTACCTCGTGGTCTCCCTAGCAGCTTCTAAGATACGCCTAGCCACTGTACGGTGCACTGGTACCTAGATCTGCACATGGGGAAAACATGTGCAGAAAAGGGTGTGAGTACTCCATATTTGGTACTCAGTAAGTGCCAAGCCTAACCCAGTCAAGTAGTGACGAGGTCAGGTTGAGGCTCTACTGAGATTTAAAACAAGTCAATTATAAATTTAAAACAGTGAAATATAGATAAGCAATGATAAACAGGATTAATGGAAACTGGAAAAAAGTTAATAACAGAAAGAGAGCCCTCAGCTCAGCACAACATATATCTCAACAGTCAATATGCAATGCAGTAAAAGGGGAAAGCTCTCGGATCTCAGTCCATAGTCCCAATTTAAATATGCTATGCAGTACAGGGGGAAAGCTCCCGGATCTCGATCCGTAGTCCCAATTTCAATATGCAATGCAGTACAGGGGGAAAGCTCCCGGATCTCGGTCCGTTGTCCCAGTTTAAATATGCATTGCAGAAGTATAACTACCTAAGCATGGTGCAACTAGTAGAAAATAAGAGGAAATCAAGTACGGACAAGTAGGCATGCATATTCTTAAGCTAACTACTCAATTAAGACAGGAAACAATAATATAGGAATGAAAACAAGTGATTGCATGGATGGAAAAATGGAATTTTAGCAACAATGACCTGTGTATGTACTCGTCACCTCACGTACACGGCGTCCACGTAACAAAATCAGTATAAAAATGCCTAAGGGGAAGTCCCCAACACAGAGTTAGGCAAGCCACTTACATTGATTGTGCTAATCAACTCAATACCACGCTCTTGCCACGAGTATCCGACTCCGGGTAGCTCAAATATAGTCAATTCGATTGCATAGTGTAAATATCATTTCAAGGAAACAAAATAGCTAATAAGTTCGAAGCTAATACGCGAAATAAGGAAATTCTCCCAAAAAGTCCCCTGAGCCCACGTCTCGGAATTGGGTGAAAATCATATTTTTCGAACTCTCATTCACTCACGAGTCTAACCATACAAGAATCTCTCAAATCGAAGGTCAAACACCCAATCAAAACTCAATAATTCGGTCTATGAAGTTCATCCCATTTTTCCCATTTTCTACCAAAAAGTTTCGAAATTAAAGGTTGAATTTAAGATTGGAATCATGGAAATTGATCTATCTAGAGCTACGCGATCGCGGTTGGGGCCACGCGACCGCGTAGAACAAATATTGAAACTCCCCCAGACCAAGAATACTCTACGCGACTGCGGTCCAGGTCATGCGATCGCGAAGACAGATTCCAACACACTGCGATCGCGGACCTCTTCTTGTGATCGCAGAGAAAAAATTGCAGGACCCCTCACATTTACCTTACGCGATCGTGGGTACAAAATACTGGTGCAGAAAAACCAGAAAATCAGCTAAGGCTATTAGGCCAAAAATGCCCGTGTGAACACCCGAAACACACCCGAGGCCCCCGAGACCTCAACCAAACCTACCAACCAACCCTAATACTTCATTCAAACTTGGTTGAGCCTTAAAATCACACCTCATAACATCAAAATCATGAATTATGCATATATTCAAGCCTAAGAATATATGAAATTTCTAGAATCCACATCTGATGCTGAATCACGTCTAAACTCGTCCGAATGACCTCAAGTTTTGCACACATGTCATAAATGACATTACGGACCTGTTGTCGCTTTCAGAATTCCATTCTGAGTCCGATATCAAAATTTCACCTATCGGCCCAAATCGCTGAAATTCTAACTTTCCCTAATTCAAGCCTAAATCTACAACTGACCTCGAAAAAATATTTCGAACACGCTCCTAACCCCGAAATCACCCAATGGAGCTAACGGAGTCGACGAAATTCTATTCCGGATTCGTCTTCACACAGTTCTAGCTACAACCTGATTCCAAAAGCTAAAATCCACATTTAAGGACCATGTGTCCAAAATCACTCCGGATTTCACCACTCAACGCTCTGACAAGTTCCAATAGCATAATTAGACACGGGAGAAATAGTTATTAGGGGATCGGGGCGCTAACTCCCAAAACGACCGACTGGGTCATTACAAATGTCAAGCAATAAATAACAATAAATAGCATTAACGTAAATAAAAAAATGATTCACCCAATATCGAATGAGATGGATGATTCCTCCTTCTGTCAATGATGAGTGATAGAAAAATACTAGAATATTGGAATTATTCTCGGATCTGATGAAAAAGTGTGGAATAATAGATAATTGAATCTCTTTAGAAAGGTAGTGTTTGAATTTTTTTTCTAGAGAGAAATTCTTCTTCTCAAAAAGTATTGTTATCAGAGAATATTACATGCCCTTTCTCCTTATCTCTTTTTCTATTTATATGGGACATATACCAGTGTTACATAAAAGTACAAGTACAGAGAATATTCCATATATCTTATTACAAAAACTACATGTTAGCGATGCCCTTGATACTTGACCTCGGCCGTTATTGACTGCTCAGCTGCGAGCCTTGTTATATACTAGTCAACATCGGCCACATTACTTTCCATGATAACGCTCCATGCTAAATCCCTCTGAGACAGATTTTGACATATATAGATAATGTTTGAAATCTTTTGCCCGTTTGATATTAATTTCATATTCACAATGTTTGACTTATATAGGGATTTCATATTTACTTCTAATGAGAACATTTTATATCCATACAAATATTATGTCATATTTAACACATACAAATTTTAAAGGTATTATAGCTATATAAATATTATGGAATATCTAAAACATAAGTATTAATAGCTTTCATTTTTTTCTTAAACTTTTAAATTCTATGCCCAATCAAATCGGATGAAGCGATGGAGTATTGTATTTCAGTGTATGTTGTACTTCTGATTTGCAGTTGATACTTGTACAATGGCCGAAACCAAAATGTGGTTCTTTTGGACTCAAACGACTGAAATATGTGGAAAATATACATTCCCGTCTTTTCAACTTCAACTATAACGCAATTTTAAAGGGCGCTATAGCTGAAATTGAAAAGAAAGGAAGGTATAGCGTCTTTTATTAAGACGCTATAGTTTAGTGCCTTAATAAAAGGCGTTATACCCACATAAAAAACTGTCCCATTCCCTTCCACACCAA